>NDGN011553213.1:8867-30911 GCA_002564285.1 Tympanoctomys barrerae | reverse complement strand
AAGAGAATGTAACTATATATCTATCCTAATCACCTTGAATACACAGATACAAAATGGACATTCATCTGTATACCCCTTTTTTGCTAAGTTCCGTTTATTATCTTTCAATGTTGGTGATTTTCTTTCACGACTTTTTAAGGTAGCAAATCATTGTTATTTTTTGTCTTTCAAACCAGCTGATGTTAATTGGGTCCGTAACATCTTCATTAGCACCAAATAATGACACTTCACGTCAAGACTCTAAGTAAGTCCAATTTGTAAATTTTGTTTCATTTTTAACTTAGAAGTTTTTACTTAATAAATCATGTTAATTTAACATACTTTGAAACTTTATTTCTTTAACATCCCTTTCTAAAGATTTGCATTCATTATGACAACTGGATGTGATCCATCTTGATTTAATTAATAGCATATCTTGTAGTTGTTAAGAACTAAAAATGAGTTCAAGTTGCAAGATGGGTGACATTTACTCAGTAAATAGGCACTGAGAACCTCCTATGTGTCATGTACTGTAGGAAAACCATTCAGAGTATCTGGAAAGTAACATTTAAAGTACTTGGTAAAGAGACTGTAGTGCTGCTCGTTGGCATTCTTTTCTGTTCAGGAGAAAAGAAGGTATTTTGGAGGGTACATATGACGTTATGTCTTAACCTTTTATGCCATTGATTTTCAGCACCATCTGGTTGAAACTAAGTTTTAAAGAAAAAAATAGATATAAGAAATAAAACTAAGGAAGAGTAACATTTTTATATTGTATTGCTTTATGGGTTAAAACCCCCCTAAATACGGTTTTTCTTATGTCTTAAATGAGTTATAAGAATAGTGAACATTTTCAGTCATTTTCACTGATTCAATGGAGGAGTTGTTTTAATAAGTCAAAATAATAAGAGCTGGTCTGAGTCCATTTGGGCTACTAAAACAATCTCCTATAAACCGAGTGGCTCACAGACAACAGAAATGCCTTCCGGAGGCTGGGTCCAGGTCATAGCGCCAGCACATTCGTTGTCTGGTGAGGGCCCACTTGCAGGTTCAGAGGTCACACCTTTGCTCCATGTCCTCACATGGTGGAGAGGACAAGGCTGCCTTCTGCAATGTCTTTCCTGAAGGCACGGGTCCCTTTCATAAGGTCTCTGAACTCAGGACCTAATCACCTCCTAATACCGCCTCTTGGTGGTTAGACTCCACTGATTGAATCTGTGGGAACTAAAACAGACTAGAGTGGGGCCTTCACTGGGATTGAGTGACACTTCAGTACCAGGCACCATTCTCAGGGCTTCACGTGGATGAACTCACTGGAGTCGACTCTAGCAATGGACAAGGCTGGTGACATCTGCAAGGTGGATAAGGAAACCAGCACCGTGTATGCGAGTGCTTTCCAAGGCCAGAAACTTATAAGAGAGCCAGAATTTAAACCTACATATCCTAAAAATCAATCAATCAATCACATATCCCGGTTAGAGCCCACACTGAAGTTGATATGTTTTCTCTAATTGTTTGATTTTAAATTTTATTTTTATTCATGTATGTTTGCAGTGCATAGCAATGACATTCATTGTGGGGAATTACTACATAAACATTTCACACCTTGATCATTTTTCCTTTCCCTTCCCACCACCCTTTCCTGTCCCCTTCCTCAGATCCTTTTTCCATTTGTTTGTAAAAGGCTACCTCTCTGTTTCCTACTACCTTTCTCTTATTTTGCTCTTCAAATTTTTTATATTTTAGGCTTTTCATATAAAATAAACTACAGGATATACATGTGCTGCCTTTGATTTATTTAACAGCATTATACTTTCAAAGTCCATTCATTTTCCTACATATGACTCAAATGTATCCTTGTTTGTGGCTGAGTAGTACTCCATTTTCTTTGTTCATCTGTAGCTTGCTTCCATAATTTAGCTATTATAAATTATGCTGCAATAAACTTGGATTTACTGTAATATGATAACTCTTCGGGGAAGATATCTAGGAAAGAGGTATAGCTAGGCCAAATGGAATTCCTATTTTTAGGGTTTTTTGAAGGATTTCTATAGTGGATGAGAAAAGCAAATGAAAATAACAGTGAGATTCCATCTTACTTTAGTGAGATGGGCTATCATCAATGACGTAAAAGGCTGGCAAGGCTGTGGGGAGAAAGGAAGCCTTCATCATTGTTGACAGGAGAGTAAACTAGCACTACAGCTTTTTATTAATTACCTTCTATCTGCCTTAATCTCACTTGAATTTGCATTAGTAGCATTTTTATAAAACATTTTGTCTATCTCTTAACTTTTAAAGAGTTGCAATTAGTGCAAGATTAATTTTTTTTTTTTTTTTAAAGACTGCACTTAGAAGCAAATGTGCTCATGGGATGTCAGGTGTAGGTCTTTCCTGTAACTGGAAGGAGGTCTTTGCCGCATTCAGTTTTCTGGTGCACTTCTTTATAGCTTGCAGTTATGTATTTTGTATATTGCACTCAAGTTATTTTTCCAGCCTATCCAGAAACTGATTATTCAAAGAATTATTTCTTAAATCAGCAGGCGCAAGGGCGACCCCACTGGCCCATTCGCAGTGCCTGAGCACCTGCGGCAGGAAATAGAGGAGTTTGAAGCTCTCTACGCGCAGAAGCACGCTAACGAGTATGTTGAATGTTCGCATAAGAAGCTGTGGTACAGTGACCCAAAACAAAACGTGCTGTTCAGTACGAGTGAGTCGGTGACATGCCTGCAGCTCTTCGTAAGGAGGCTGCCAGTCCTTCAGCTTAGGTCTCTTACATTTATTAAAGGACTTGTTTATTGGCCTGCCACCCCTGCAGATAAATATTTTTAAAACCCTTCTTTCTGTTAACCAAAGTTAATTGAAGATATTTAATTACTAAATTTAAAGACTAATTGGTCATTGTTTCATCAGTTTTGAGCTGCTTCTAAGATGCTCTCCTGCTTCCAGGAGATACTTTCTGCTTCTCAAGCCTTCCTGTTATGTCCTGCCAGAGCTGATGAACATGGCTTTTAGACATGATTTTTTAATCATGAACTCAAGGGTAGTCATTTGCCAAAGAATATGATCATTTGTTCGTATTTTCCCTGTGCAAATGCATGCACAAGGCCCTGAGGTCAGCCTCCAGCACTCCAACGGGGAAGGGAGAAAAGGAAAGAAAAAATGGAGGGACCTGACCTCCAACATAAGATTAATTTAAAACCTAACCAGCAGTTGCAGTAATGTACCTTATAATTGCTTCAGTACTTGGGAGGCTGAGGCAGGGGGATCACAAGTGTAAGTCCTATGTGGACCACTTAGTGAGAGCCTGTCTCAAAAGAAAAGATAAAGAGTTAAGGACATGGCTCGGTAAAGTGCTCCTGGGTTTAATACACCTTCCTCCAAAAAAGGAAAGGAAAAAAAAAAAAGCACTATTCTGAAAATCCTTTCATTCATCCATAGTAAGATTGTTTCTTCTATTTTTCCTAAATTCCATCATTTTAGTTATTTGCCATAGGTCCCTGTTTTTGATTTTTTTTTTTCTAAGAGTACAGTGCTATGCAAATTCTTTTTCCAGAGAACTTCTGGGTGACAATGTGGAAACAGCTACTTAGTGATACTGGTACCTCTTAAAATATGCTAGAATTTGCTTCTAGCATCCAAAGCCAAGCTGCAGTATGTAGTTTTCAGTAGATTTTCTCTTAAAGAACTTATTGCTACTTTAAGTGAGAAGAAACTAAATATATGAGAAAAAATAATTTGTCTTTATTTTGAGATAGAATGTACATCTTACAATAGTGGAAAAACAAGAAATTGCAGAAAATTGTATTTCAAAATGTAATTCTTTATTTTGTAGCGCTAGAGATTGAGCACAAGACCCTGAAACTGAGCTATGTCTTTAGCCCTTTTTAAAATGTTTTGGACAGGCACGGTGCCTGTCACACACCTATAATCCTAGCGCTGAGGAGGCCAAGGCTGAAGGATTGCAGAATCCAAGGTGAATTCAAGGCTAGCCTGAAGTGCACAGTGAGAGCCTCTGCCCTGTAAGACGTTTCACTAGAGGGCTCAGTATTGCTCTTTTCCTGCCTCGGCTTGCCCAGCAAAACATAATTCTTTGAGTTTCAAAAGTAAACGTGTGAGGTTAATCATTTTTATCCCATGCATTTATCTGCTGTGGCCACTGCACAGTTTTCTTTTGTGCCAAGAAAGTATTAGAGCTGGAGAGATAGTTCAGCAGCACAAGCACCAGCCTGGCAAGCGCAGGGTCCTAAGTTTGATTTCTGGTGCCTAAAAATAGGAAGTATTATTTTCTAAATCATTTGCTGTCTAGGGTAGCATTAGCTTACTAAAAACACCTCATGGAAGACTTGTTCCTGAAAGCATCATCTTTGTGGTTCCTGGCTAGTGTGATGTCCACGCTGGTTGTGCGTTCACTGTCACAAAGCAGATGCAGAGTGCACTGAAGAAGCAGCTCTGAGTCTGCTGCGGAGCTAGAGAGGGAAGCGCACCCGGAAGTGGAACGGGCAAACCCAGGGCAGAGCTAGAGTTACACTACCGGTCGGACGCTGCCTGCGAAGCTGGGTCATGGACTACCTTGGTTTATGGGGCTGATTGTAGTCTCTCTGAAACTACTTTCCTAGTCAGTAATTTTTTTTTTTTGGAACCATGAATTAAACCCATGAACTCGCACCTGCATGCACTGTGCCACTGAGCTATACCCCGGCACTAAAACTTTAATAAGTAAATTCACTAATTGAAATGGAATTTTAAAAATTAGTTTCTTCTCATTGAACATTTTTCTCATGGACATTCTTGGAGAAGTAGTGTCCTGAGTAAATTTTCTCAGTTGTCTTTTTTTTCGTTTCAGCAGTGCTGAGGGTTGAACCTAGGACCCTTGTGCAGAAGTTCATCCCTGGGCCTTTTTTATTTGTTTATTTTTTTATTTTGAGACACAGTTTCACCAAGTTGCCCATGCTAGACTCCAACTTCCTTCCTCAGCTTCCTGGAAGGCTGGGATTACAGATGCATACCCCTTGGCCTACAAAATAACATTTTGATTCTCTCTTGCTTTTTATATTAAAAAAAGTTTTTGAAGATTACTTTTTAAGAGTAAACATTTTTTGTTCATTGTATTGTCTTTGTTGGTGGCGAGGGCTTTAAAGATCAGTAAGAAGTGAATAGTATTTTGCTTTGGGAAAATAAATGTGTATGTGTATTTCTTTATAGTAACTCAACTAAATGTAATTTTTTTCCAAGTCATTTGACTCAGTATGTGGAAGACACTGAGCCTGTGCAAATAGGGAACAAGATAATAACTGAAGAATATGAGTTCTTCCCAGAAGAAACTCGAAAGATACTAGAACAATCTGGAAACTTAAAGTCATTTCTCCTGGGATGTCCACATTTTGTTGTGATTGACAACTGTATTGCATTGAGGAAGGTTACATTACGGCTCAAGAAAAGAAGAAAGAAGAGAAACATGAAAGCAAGAGCAGAAGAGATGTCAAAAATAGAAGAGAGTTTACGAGCTAAACTATGGCCGAACCAAGCTGCTGGCGGCCCTCAGCCAGATGGACAGTCCAGCCCAGCGCCTGACATAGCTCCAGAACCAGATCTGAAGGACACAGAGCCCAAGGACACGGAGCCCAAGGACGCAGAGCCCAAGGATGCGGAGCCCAAGGACGCAGAGCCCAAGGACACAGAGCCCAGGGACGCAGAGCCCAAGGACACAGAGCCCAGGGATGGGTCTGCTGACCCCCCTAGTCCCATCTGTGAAGACAAGAAGCTCAAGTCTGGTCCTGAGAGTTCTACCAATCCATTTTCTGCAGCTATAAAATCTGACGGGGTCTCTTGTGATTCTCCCAAGCCACTGCCTAAGGCTGCGACACCAACTTATTGGGCTCAGTCACACATGGTCACAACATTCTGCACCTACCTTCCCTTCCAGGGATTTGGAATCAGCCAGACTCCACCAGCGTACATGAACGTGCTGCCAGGCTTGCCCCGGTACACCAGCATCTATACACCCTTGGCCGGCATCTCCTCTGATTACCAGCGGCAGAGGGCAATAGTCCCACTGGTGCCACCTTTTCTTGCCAATGACAGACTGAAGAAAAATGCTCTTTTGTACTTTAAGGACCCTAATTTGAATGCTGAGAAGGCTGCTGGTAAACCGATCACCTCTGAAACACGGATCCCTGAGAACTCTGGCATAAGATCTGGAAAGTCACAGAGTGACCCAAATAAGACTCACACAAGCTCAGACAGCAGATTCAAAGTCACTGCAGAAAGTACCCCACATACACAGGATGCTGTTGTACAGGTGAGATTTAAGAAGATCTTAGAATTGCTGCTGAGTGTTCCCTTTTAAGTTTTCACTGCCACTATTTAATAGATTTTATTTAATAAAGTCTTTAAAAATGTTTGGTTTTATAATAGTTAATGAAGGGCTGGCCAGATACTCAGCAGACTAAAGCGCCTGCTGAGGCAGAGCGCAGTGGCCAGGGTTTGATCCTCTGCATGCCATGCCAACCTGGCCCCCAGGTTCCCTGAGAGGGTGATTGAGACCTAGGGTGGTGGAGCGCACCTGTAATCCCAGCGCTTGGGAGGCTGAAAACAGGAGGATCACTATGAGTCTGATCTACGTAGTAAGACTCTGTAGACCCTGTACTAAATTTTAAAAAAAAAGTTAATTAAGTTTTTACCTGAAAATATTTTAAATATATGAACTCTTTCATATATTATGAGGTTATGACAGGTAATTTTGCTAGAAAGAAGTTTGGATCTAGTAAGTAGTATTTTCCCCCATCCAAATGATATACCAGTTGAGAAATAGGGTCAGCAGGTGGCGCCACAGTATCACCTCAGAAGGCTTAAAGAGCGTATGAGGAGTGCAGGTGCCAACAGCAAAGCTTTCCCACACTGCTCACCCTGCCAGGACAGCAAGACTAGAATAGGTGGAAGAAGGGAGGAGGGAGGCGGCTCCCTAGGAGGCTGAGTGGCAGAGCCGGCTTCCCCTGCCAAACCAGAGCAGGAATGAGTTAACAAAGAGGCCGCCAGATGGAGAAATGAGAGTAGCCCAAGAGTTCTTTAGGAGCAACGCGCAGCGTGAAGATAACTGGAGTCCTTACTAGTTGTCTTCGTAGATGGAGTTCATTAAATCCTTGTTAACTTGCCCCTTTCCTCATTTAAGTTTCTGTTTTCTAGAAAACTTTGAAATATATGTGTAAGAACAATGAACCAGTATCATCTCAGTTTAATTCATTCTAAATGGTAATTTTTCCTAATGGAAACATTGATGGAAAGCATGACACCCATGATATACTTTGAAAAAAAATTGTAGACATGTTTTAAAATGTTACTTATTTCACTGGAACAAATGAGGTAATTAAAGCGCTCTGTCCCATAGGTGGCTTGGCCCAGAGAACACCAGGAAGTCAACACTGAGCCGTACTTTCCTGTGGAGGTGCAGCAGGTGAGCTGTAACTGTGGTTGAAGGTGTGCTTTGCGTGAGCTTACCTAGATGGGTATGATGGAGTACCACTATTTTGGAGCCACCTGGGTCCATATAAAGTTATCATGGAAGGAACTTTAGAATGTAACAAAAATTTGTTTATATTGTTGAAATTTGAAGAGGCAAAGGAAAAGATGTTTTTTCTAGCATATTTATTTCAAATTGTAATGGTGTTAATTTGTGTAGTGATCATGTTTTGACTTAGACATAAATTTACATATGTGAATGATATAAAAAGATATTGTAAAGATCCTTAGTACTTCGTGAGTGATTCAACTAGAAAAGCTATCTATATACTATATTTTGTTAGTATAAAAGTATTTAATATACTTTGTTAATACAAAAATTCATATCTAAAATATGTATAAGTACAACTTATAAAACCTAACAGTTCCTGATGTTAATTGTAAAAAGTAACATTCAAATGAAACTATTGATCTAGTATTGAATCCTACTAAAACAAATAATCAGAACTGATTATGGTATGATTTGCAAAATTTGATTATAAATTTAGTTTATACAAATAATTGTGTTTTAAAAAGACCTAACTCTGCTAAGCCATGTTTAGGTGTTTTAATTCCTGAACTGTTGTAACATTTCCCCAATAAAATTTGATCTTCCTGTCATTCTGTTTGTGTAAGAAACAGTTTATAAGTAGGCATTTTACAAGTTTTAATAGTTGTATAATTTACTTCTAGGGGGATATTTCACAGATTGAAAGGGAACACTATGTCTTACAAGAGCAACTTAAAGAAGCATGTGAAAACTACGAACAGATAAAACTCATCAGCTTTGAAGAGATCAGGAACATGGAAGAAAAGCTAAAAAAGAATCTACAAGAAAACAAGGTGACGATATCTGAAGCCCTGTTTAATTGCATGTGGCAGGAGCAGTAGCACCCAAGCACTGGGGAGCCTCAATTACCTGAGGCTATACTGTTGGCTAAAGAGAGTAGAAGAGCCTCTCAAATTTCTCTAAATGTATTCAAATGATAGTGTTTCTGCAATCTGTCTGTCTGTCATCTATCTATCTATATCAGGAGTGGAACTCAAGACCTTGTGCTGTGTCGATGAGCTATATCCCTGGTCCTCCAAATTGCTTTTGAGAAAAGGGCTATAACCTGGAGTTTTCCTTTATTATTTGCCTGGTTATCTAAAACTTTCTAGTGACTAAGTTCTGGTGCTGAAAGGCAGCATCTCAGCAGAGGTTCTTACCATGAGTCCTGAAGCAAACTCGTAGGTACAGATCCAGGCTGGGGTCTATTCTGATAGCTCTAGTCTTGGGCATGTTATTTCACTTCTCTGTGCTTTAGTTGCATCTCTGGAAAATTTGGGTAATAATTGCTCAAACTTTATGGATTTAGCTCACCACCACATCCTGCCTGGTGTGCTGGACTGGACGTGGTAGCATATGCGTGTAATCCCAGCTCTCTGAGAGTTTAAGGCAGGAGAGCCACAGGTTAGAGCCCAACCTGGGCAACATTATAACTTAATTTGGAAATTAAAAAGGGTTGGAGGTGTAGCTGAGTGTCAAGGCCCTGGATTCAGGCCTCAGTACCTTGGCCAGGATCATGCCTGGTGCAGTGTGAGGGCCCAGTTGCCACTACTGTAACGGTTACTATTATTACCATATCTTCTCTCACTCTTTTGGCAGTATGAAGATAATTGTAGGTGTATTAGAACTGTATATCTTCTTTGACTCTACTGATGTTCACTTGTTAGTTGAGATTGACCAGTGCAGCAGTACCAGTTATGGGCAAGGCCACATTAAATTAATGAGGAATTGTTGTGAGAAAATTACTCTGTGTTTCTTTTTTGAAAAAAACTGCTGTCATCTATTTAGAAAGATAAAAGAAGAAAAGAAAATATTTTAAGAGGAAAGAATTTATTTCAGAAGTATGGATCAATAGCTGGAATAACATATATTAAATAATAAAAATTGAGCTTAGTGAGACCTTCATCATGAAACTAATTTATTTGAAATTTAATTAAAACTGGAAGGAAAGGATCAGTACACAAAGAAGGCTGTCCTGTCATTCCCCTGGACTTGCTTACACTCAGGATGAGACATGGGAAGTTCAAATGAGGAGAGTTATATGAAGCCAAAGATTTTCCTGCTCAGTTCCCTGATTGGAAAGAGGGAAATACACTTAAAAAAAAGAAAACCCTGCCTAGCACGTGACACACAGGCCACAGGTACGAATAAACACAATCTCCAGCCAGCTTCTGTCTCGTACCAAGGACCCTGCTTGCTCCCTGTCCCCTCCACACTGTAAGGCCTGCTTCTGAGCACTAAGCCTGTGCCAGGCACTGAGGACCCAGCAGGTACCACAGGAATGGAGCTTGGGGCAGTGCCACAGTTGCTCAGTGAATCTCAGCTACTCCCTGTCATTATTTCGTAGTTCTCAGGGAGAAAGTCAACAAAATGGACTGTCAGTGTGGACTTCTGTTACTTTGGGAGTTTGCTCGTAGTGAGAGATGAGGCAGACTGGATGCCATTTAGTGAGGCTGCTGTTTGGTGAGTGACGTTTTCTTTCTGGCAGGGGCTTTTCCAGCTTTCTCACTCGGTACTCTGTCAGTGCAGTTCATCAAGGCTCCATTATTTGTGAGCTGGATCAGGAAACTTACGGGGCTGAAAGCAACCGGGGAGGAAGGAGCAGCTTTGACTGGTGTTCTCTGGCCCTGGGCTTCTGCCTTTGGTACACTTGGGGTCTGCTAGATGTGGAGTAGATATATGATCAGCGTTTAAATTTTAAAAATATATTACAGTAAAACACATTCCCATGAACCCCTTCAAACAACACCTACTCCATATTCCTGCCACTTCCTCAAGGCATTCTTAAAGGCAGTCTTTACAAGGTATGACCAAAATGTGGTGAGTGCTCCTGCTAAATAGCATCTGGCAGAAAGGCAGCTCATAAAAAGATGACACTGCGTCCTTACCCACGTTAGTCACAAGATCTGGCACCAGGCAGCTATAGGTGCTTCCTTGAAAGTAAAATGTCCGTGAAACGTCAACATTTTGAACCAAGTCAGGAGACTGAGATAGCCATGATGTCACAACTGAAGACACTCACGAAAGAGGACTCCAGAGCTGCTGCAGAAAGTGGCCAGAGCAGTGAGGTGTGTTCACAGCAAGGGAAAGTATTTAATGCAATGTATTTTTTACTATAATAATTTTTTAAATTTAAAATTACACTGGATTTTTTTATCTGACCCCATGTGGGCTGTACTCTGGTATAATTGGTCTGGGTTTTAATGAGACAGTTCTTTAGTCCCTCAGCACAGGTTTGACATATCTTTAGACTTCCCTGGTGAAATGTTTCCTATCAAGATAAGCTGCTGATTGAATTCTTTGGTTTCTGTTCACACAAAAGCAGATAGGACTTAGCTGCGAGCACTTGCTTATTACTCATCTAGCAACTGTGATCAAAAGGTGTTCAGTATAAACAGCAAGTGAACTCATGTGATATTTTCACTGCCTGTGCTGTGTCTGTGTCCGTGTTTGAAATACTTCATGTGCTTTGGTACCTGACCTCCCTGAGGGGCTCATCGCCAAGTAGGTTCTCACACCCCCGCACAGCCTTGGGTTGCACTGATCTCCCAGCCAAGAGCCAGCTCCAAGGTGAGATCATGGGCTCCAAGTGGACACAGGACAGGCGAGCGGTGCAGTGGGCCCGGCTCCCATAGCAAGACCAGCAAATGAACATTGGTCCTGGTCATAGAACTGAACCAGGTGCAACACCAGATTTGTACATAGGAGCCAGTGTGGAATCACATAGGTCATGGTGATGACTCAACACATTCAGAACCAGCAAGGTCTCAGTGAGGAAAATGTGTGCAGGCCCTGTTTCCAGGATGACTGTCCCTGAACTGTTGTTCAGCTTCTGCCACCTGGGGACAGGAGGCCTCTGCCTTCCATAGCCCCCAGAGTCATGAGTCCCAGGAGGTTGGTTTGGGGTACACTGTCCTACTCAGAGAGAGGCCTTGTGTATCTGTGGCTGCAGTCTTGTCCTCAATTACCTAGGCACTTTTGAACTTGGGCAGGAAGTGAAAGCTTCGGGAAACCTGTTGGGAAGAGAGGTGTTGCAGCTTTTTCCAGAGCAAGTGTGTCCAACTGCAGCCTCCATATGGCCCTGGACAGCCAGGAGTGTGGCCCCACGGATTGTGGATTTGTAGTAGCATTATTGATTTTCAGTGGGTTTTTTTCACACCTTGATTGTGCCGTGCTTGAGCTCAGATCGTGTTGGTGCAGGGAGGATATGACACTTCCACCTCCTGTGCCCACTGCAGAGCCACCCGTATCAGGAATTGTGGGCGCCTGTGCAGCTGGGCAAGTAGGATGCAGCAGTTACTGACACTAGCGTTTCAACCTACCTCTGTGCATTTGTACAGATAGATGGGTGTTCATTGTTACTAGATATAGAAGTTTTCTTAAGTATTAAATTTGGGCTTGTTAAAAAATAACTTAGTACATTAAAATATAAGAACAGAAGTTTCTTTACTGATATGTTATATTGTGTATGCAGCCCTAAACAATTCCTCTTCATTTAGTGTAGCCCAGGCAAGCCAGAGAGTTGGACATAAAAGCCCTAGAGCAGAGAGGAGTAAGGATTTCACTAGTAGCCACTGATGATCCTGGGTTCTCAAACTGGAGACTACTAATCATGTTGCTGTTAGTTCTTTCTTATAAACAGTATTCTGATTATCTGGTTCACATTTAAATTAATCGTTATATTGTTTGTCTTTTTGGGGATTGAACTCGGGACTTTGCGCTTTGCCAGGCAGGCGCTTATGCCACTGAACTATTTCTCCAGCCCTTAAATTACTCGTTATAAACACTAATATCTGAGAACATTTTCCTTAGTTGACTGCTGATATTTATAGCAAGCATGTGGCCTAGTCATACCCTGGTTACCTCTGACTGGATGGTACTTCAAAAAGGACCTAAAACTTTTAGAGTATTTGTGGGTTGTGGCATTTTGTAAAGTAGAAACTGCATAATGAAATAACTAAAGGGACAGGGTATCTATTGGTGTCAAACCCACCCTTCTGGGGCCTCGAGAAGAGTTTTGCTTCTGTGTCACACTGGCTGAAATGCTGGCAGGCATTCAACCTAGGTGTACTTTATGAGCATCCAGAAGAATCACATTGCTGTTCTTAAAGGCAAACAGAATCTACAGGACTTGCCAAGTAAAACTCATGCCAGCTCCTCCAGATTTGGGCTGAGTGTGGGTGCGCTGAAGTGGCTTTTCTGAGCAGCTTCCCATAGCCAGGTGCGCTTGGCGTGTCGGACACAGCAGCAAGGTGTGATAGCCCGGGCTGGCTGGGCCACAGGGCACGGGCTCACACCTGTTCCCTCATCATGAGTCCCTATGAAAGCCAAGACACTGTCCCCCTCTAGCCTCTGGGGGGGGGAGTGTTAGTAAATCTTGCCATTAAAGTACTTTCTAAAATTTTTTTTTTTTTTTTTTAGATTTCAGAGACAGAATTAGATTGGTTCATCCGGGATTTGGAAGCAGAAGTTACAAACTGGGAACAAGAGAAAAAGGAAATCCAAGACAGACTAAAAACAATGAAGAAGAAAATTAAAAAAGTTTGGAATGCCAGTGAAATGTAAGTGACAATTCAAAGGCAATATATATTTTTTTAATATTCTGGAGTTTTGTGGTCGTATTTCTTCTAGTTAATGTCAAACCATATCAAGTAAAAATTGATACATAAAGCTTTTACATTGTTTTTTACCTCATTTTAAAAAGCATCTGTTGACTATCTCACTTAAAGCTGTTTCTAAACCTAGCATGTTTTCAGATAAATCACAGTATATCACCTGGGCTGGGAGGCAGTGAAGATCTGGGGTTTTTTTCCAGTTTGAACACCACTGCTCACAGGGAACTTGACCTTTTACCTTCTTCTCCTGATTGGTAAAATAAGAAGGTTGAGGGGAGATCTAAAGTATTTTATTCATACTTCGATCCTAAATCATTATATTACTAAATTGTGATCTTATGAAGTGAAGAGATGGCTAATACCTGCAGACCTGGACATAGCTGTCTGGTGGCCAGCTGTGTCCTAAGATCCTCTGTGGTCCACTCCTACCACCCTCCTGCTCCCAACAGTGCTATGCCATGGAACTCCTAAGCCGGACTGTCATCTGCCCCTGTGTGCCAGCATCTGTACACAGCGGCTGGCGTGAAGCCATCTCATCATGCCCGCCGGCTGGGTTCCCGGGGGCCGCTCAGCAGCGGCGCTGGACAGCAGTCTCCTGCGTGCTGGCTGTGGCATAGCTCAGCCTCTTGCTCTGTCAGTGCCATTGTCCCTCTTCATCTTTTATCGACATGACCCTTCCATGTGCTCTCAACCATGATAGCAGACTTGTGATGGCTCAGGACTCTGAAAGGTGCAGCCCTGAGGAAGATGCAGGCTCAGCTGTCCTGGCGTCACTCCTGCCGTGTGCTCTTGCTTGAGCAAGTCTTGGTCCTCGTACAGATAGCACAATGTAGGGGGAAAGGGGATCAGGCATGGCCCGTAATCCCAGCAGCCAGGGAGCTAGGACGTGAAGTCTATCTACCTCAGCGCCCCAGGTAGCTTTAGGTAGAGGCCCGTGCCACCACACCCAGCTTGTTGTGTTATGTTGGTTATGGACAAGTAGTTTTATTAGTAGAACACAATTATGGAAACAGTAATGTCTGTAAGGCTCTGAATATTTGTAGATGTCGTCTCTTAATTGTGTTACTAAAAGCATGGGAATGGAGCTGGATTTAGTGACACATGCCTGTAGTCCCAGCATTTTTGAGAGCTTAAGGCAGGTCCATCCCAAAATTTGAGCCTGGGAGGTTTAGCAACTAAGACCCTGTCTCAAGATGAAAAAATACAGAATGGCTTGAGAATATAATGCAGTCTTCTGAGTTCAATCCCTCATATCATGAGAAAAGTGTGGAAAGTTTTATTTCTTATGGTTTTTTTCTGTGTTCACTTCATACATACTGTGTAGCTAGATTGAATTAAAGTAAAACCTCAAGACCTTTTTAGATCCATTTTTAGAGAAATATGAAGGATGTAAGGAATGATTTCATTGGTGTCTACAATTTTTTTTTTTTTTAATGTATTTGGTTGTTGCAGGGTTTCACTATGCAGCTTGGACTCATGGTGAGCCTCCTGTTTTCAGCTTCCCCAACGCTAGGATCACAGGCATGTGCCACTATGCCTGGACCCTGTGGCTGGCTCAGCCCACCCTGGGGTCAGGGCTGGCACAGCATATGGTGCCAGGGATCGAACCCAGGTCTTTATGCTTGCCTAGGCAGGCACTTAGACCTCTGAGCTATCTTGATGGCCCGGTGTCTACAATTTTTAATCTCACTTAGCCATTAGCTTAAGTGTCTTTTTTTTTTTTTTTTTAACACCAGGAATCAAACTCAGGATGTCATGCTTGTCAAGCGGGCACTTGTGCAGTTGAACTACACCACCAGTCCCCCAACTTACCCATTAAAAATGAATAGGACTTAAAAATTTAACTCATGTTCCTGGCAGTGGCACAATCCAGAGGTGGCTCTGAAAGATGCTGAAGTTCTGTGACAGTATTGAGGACTGGGGGGAGGGCAGAGAAATTGTCCCAAAGAGGTAGCATGGTCGTCCAGCAGGCTGTGTTTGGGATCAGTAGGCAGCGGTGCCCACACAGGTGAGTAAGGCTGACGGGAGCGAGGCTAGCGCTGCCAGGGCTGCTGCTGCTTCCAGCCCAAGCACTGTGTCCTGGGGCCTGGGAGGGTGGCCACGAGTGCAGGTGCGCTTCCACTAGGACGCTGCTGGCCCTGCACCTGTCGGGTGCTTCCCCATGGTGCGGGCCTGCAAGCTGTGATTCAGTATGGGACGGGGAGCTTCCTGTCCTCCAGGACTCAAAGGAAAATTCTTCAGCATGAAAAGAACCACAGACTCTTTGCCTCTGTATAAGATGCTAGAAATGAAACAAATTGTAGAATCATGGAACGTTCAAGAAATGCTTATATGAAGCCAGAGATACAGTTCATGGCATAAGTGCCTGCCTGCCAAGCAGAGTCCCAAGTTCGATCCCTGGTACAAAAAAAAAAAGAAAAAGAAATGCTTATATGGATATGGGTATAAATTGCTGTGCAGAGTTGTGTTGAAAAAGATTTTTTAATTTAAAAAATTAATTAAAATTTGGGTTTTTATAGGTCTACCCAGAAAAATAATGGAGTAGATAAAGAATATGAGTTACGCCTGGATCAGTCCCTTGAAAACAGGCAAATTAAGCTAAAATTTACTTTAACATTTTACATTGTTCCAATGTAAAATGCACACTAGACCTTCTAAAAATATATTGTTGCTTGCCTATTTATTTTTAATATTTATACATTTATTTTTATTTCATTTTAAACCAATATGTAAACATTTAATTTTATCATATTTCTACATTTATTTTCCATTGTCAATATAAAATACCTGAAATATTTTTTTTTAGTCTTTTTGAAATAAGGTCTCGCTATATAGCTCAGGCTGCCCTTGAGCTCACTTTGTAGCCCAGGCTGGTCTCAAACTCGCAATAATCCTACCTCAGCCTCCCAAATACTGGGATTACAGGGGTGCACTACTATGCCCAGCCAACAATATCCCGAATTTATCATTGTCAGTTATTCCCTTTATTTTCCTGAGTTAACCTGAAGCTAAAAATGTATCCAAAAAAACTTTTCTGAGGGAAAGCTCCCTGAGAGAGTGGGGGCCACACAGCTCAGTGGGTGGCAGAAGCCCTTGCCTGGCGTGTGTAGAGTTCAGCGTGGGTTCCGTTCCTAGCACTGCTGAAAAAGACCTAGACTTTTATGTTAATGGTAGTTTGCTGTGCTTGTTGCTCTGTCATTATTGTTTAAGGGACTTTTATTATGGAGCCTGTGAAGAGTTTCCTTTTAATCTTTACTAGTAGACATTACATGTCTTCACGTACTGGTAACTAAGGTACTCATAGTAAGCAGGTACATCTTGCTTTTCTCATTTAATACTGTTCCATGTACCTTCAGTTTTTCTGTTTTTCCTTTACTGGACATTTTGTTTTGTTTCCTTTTTTTTCTGTTTTAAAAGTATGACCATGATCTGGATGTAGTAGTGCAGGCCTGTTAGTCCAGCACTTGGGAGGCTGAGGCAGGAAGATCACTAGGACTGTGACACTAGCCTGGACTACATAGTGAGACCTTATGTGGGGAAAAAAGTACGACTGTGAGCAGCTTTGCACAGCTCACTTCTTTCCTTTGGATTATTTCCTTGCCAAGACCAGAATTTCTGGCTCAAAAGATGAGGGTTAGTTTTATGAAGTTTGATCAAGATTTCCAGATTGTAGTCTGCCTACCCTCATAACTCTGGGAAGTGGTATGGAGCCCTGACTGTTCCCCAGCAGCCCTCTGAGTACGCACTGTGCTGATTTTATGCCCTCCCCATGGGCTTTGTGTCTTCCTCTGAGCATCTGGAGAGCACACCCGAGTGTTGTGTCCCGCGACCTGCTGAGGCAGGAGGTGGGGCTGGACGGGATGAGGTCAGCACAGGCTCTGGGGGCTCCCCTGGCTTGAAGCCTTTGCGCTCTCACTGGCTAGATTTATTTTCACGGCCTTTTTCTTTACACTTTTGCAGTCGCGCATTTATAAATGAGAGGATGCAAATGGAAAATGGCAGAGGAGGAGAACTTTATGAAGAGAGTCACCAGAGAGCGCTGGTTGCAGAGGTGAGGCTGTGTCACTTGGTGCCTGGGAGACGGCTGGGGCCATTTGTTTGCTTTCGTGTTTAATTACATATGAGGAGAGCAATGTTACTGAAAAGGGTGGAGGTAGTGGATATCCTGCCACCCTACAATGCCTTTCCCTTGCCTATACCTTTTATGTTGTTGTAACAAGGCACTCACATTGTATGCCAAGTTGTGTGACTTGCCTTCAGTCATTTCTCAAACTGTACCTTCTGTTTTTTGGACCTTTTTGTTGTTTTGGTTTGGTTTTTGATGGGAACCGGGGATTGAACTCAGGCCCTTGTGCTTGCTCAATCTGTACATTTTGAATAGCTCTCTTATCTAATCAACTGATAGGCCTTGACGTACGTAGTCAATGGAAAACACTTAGTAACCCTTGAAAAGCAAATGAGAATCTCCCACTTATTAAATACACACTCCATCCTCCTCCACCATCCTAGAAAAATACATACCAATGCTTGTGTACTGTGTGAGAAACTACTGAGACAGAAGTGACCGTGATGTCTGGCTCATTATTTCCAAAACATGGTTGTGTTTTTCCCTGGCTGGGATTTATGTATCTATAATTATTTAAGAGAAATGAGAAAAGGATTAACTGATGTAGTCAGCAAACATTCGGCTTTTCAGGTAAGTTCAGCCGCACTAGTACTTCTCAGGGAGACTGGACCAAGGCGTGCAGACTCTGTGGCCCCTTCTCCACGTCTGCACTCCTGGACTTTGCATAGTGCGTGCTGCTCTCCATCTGGCCATTAGGCTTGCCTGGACGCCCCTGCTGATGAGGTTACTGACCCTGGGGTTCATAAGTTCACAATGAGGCTGTAATTTAATAAGTCTCCTACCGAGCAGCTCTGATTTGAACTTACTACATTCTGGCTGGCTTGAATCACTCGTGGTACATGCGGTACAGGTCTTGTTGCAATACACAGTCACGCATGCACCCCTGGAGGTTCAGACCCAGGAGAATATGTTAAAGCAAGGCTACTCTACATCTCCGGCAGTGATTCTTACAAAAATAGCGAGCCACAGAGTCAGACATGTGGTGTTGGTCCTGAGAGCAGCCTGTGGAGGAGCATGTGGCCAGAGTTACCCCACAGCCTGAGTGGGGTCCTTTGTGTCCCAGGTGTACACATGGCTGCGCTTATGTGTGACATAAGCAGAAATCCACGTGCAGTCGTGTCTGTGAGAAGGGTCCCAAGGTGTATTTGACGTTAGTGTAATTTTGGTATGCTATTTTCAAATCCTAAAATTCTAATTTGTGTCCACCTGGATGAAATTATAACATCACCAAGTTGTGGTGATCTCGTCATCTGGACTCATTTAAGGAGAACCTGGAAAGTGACTGAGATTGTTTCCGTTTTAAATCTTATGATAGTTTCAAGTATTCATTTGCAAAATTCTTAAACATCCTCTGATCTGTTGGCAGGTATCTGTGCTTGAAAACTGGAAGGAGAGTGAAATATATAAGTTACAGAGCATGGCGTCAAAAGCCGAAGCCTACCTTAAGAACCTCAGGAGCAGGTAGGGAGAGAAGCACTGGAAAACAACTTTTAAAATAACAGGACCGTTTTATTTTTTGATAGTTCTACAGTATGTTCACTTGTGGCAAATCAAAACATACAAACAAAACTAATTTAGAAAATGATTCATAATTCTGAATGGAGAGATCACTAGTTAAGACTTTAGAATAAATTTGTTCAGGACATGGGAAGAAATGAAAGGTTTTGTGTTTTTTTCCCTAAGAAGTATATAGGAGATTTTCTTCATGTTGGTAATTATAGTTCTTCAACCTGACTTTGAAAGGTTGGGTAATATTCCAGCCTATAAACATGGTGATTTATCAAACTCTGTTGAAGTGGACAGTTTTTGTTTCTACAGGCTGCACTGTAGTGAGTGTCCTTATAGTTAAGTCACTGTGCACATTGTCAGTCATTTCCATGCAGAAAAATCTGAAACAAAGATGATATGTTCACGGCTCCTAAAGCTTTTTATCCAGTTGCTTCCCATAGTAACTCATTTAACAGTTTCTGTGGTGGACTCTGGGAACTCTACTGTGAGGGACTATCACATACATTAAATTTTTTCCAGCTCTCCATAAACTTTACCTGTTTAGTTGTTTCGCTTTGTTTTAAAGAATGAGCTTTAGCCAGACATCCTAGAGGGTCTCCCTCAGCCTGCACTTAGTGCTTCAGTGTGGCTTTTTGTTTACTTGTTTTTGCAGTGCTGGGGCTGCAGCCCAGGGCCTTGGGCGTGCTAGGTGAGCTTTACCCTTGAGCTGCACCCCAGCTCAGTGAGGCTTCTCAAACATGGGATTGCTTTTCATCTGGTCCCTCTATCATGTTCTTCAACAGGATTTACATTTTTAGCCCCAGCCTTTTCATTCTTCCTAGTGCTTGTTTTTGATTAAAATTTCAAACCCTCAGAGTTGAACCATAGATTGCATTAGGGAAAAAGTTTTTGTTTTGGGCTGATTTCTTTCTGAGATAGGGTCTTACTATGTAGTTCAGGCTGGCCTTGAAATCTCTATGCACCTCATGCTGGCCTTGAACTCAGGACGATCCTCTTCTCTCAGGCTTGCAAGTGCTGGGATTATAGGTATGTGCTACCAAACATGGCTTGAAGAAAGTTGGAGGGGTTTTTTGTTTTGTTTTATTTTAATCTTCTTGAGACAGGGTCTCACTGTGTAGTTCAAGCTGGCCGGGAGCTCAGTGTGTAGCCCAGGCTAGTCTTGAGCTCGCAGTGATGCTCCTGCCTCAGCCTCCTAAGTGCTAATGTGGCTGAAGAAAGTTTTAGTATAGTCCTTTTTCTTAATTTTCAAGATTCAGGGGTTTTTGCTAGAAAACTTCTGATTAAAAGCAAACAGGGTTGCCTGGCAAGCACAAGGGCCTGAGTTCAATCCCCCGGTTCTGCCCCCCCCCAAAAAAAAGAGTAAACAGGGGTCTGCAGAGATAGCTCAGCAGTCTAAGTGCATGCCTAGGCAAGCACAAGGCCCAGGTTCAATCCCAGGTACCACATGCAGTGCCAGCCCCGTCCCAGGTACACAGAGCCAGCCACCAAGAGTGGGTGCAGTAGCACACGCCTGTAATCCCAGTGCTGGGGGTGCTGAAACAAAAGGATCACTACCGAGTCCAAGTGCGTAGTGAGACCCTGTACCAAATACCTTTAAAATAAAAGTAAACGGGTTTGTGGATTCAGATCACAGGACGAGTATGGCTGAGGCTGAGACTGAGACTGAGCAGTGCCCAGACACCTCTGTTAATACTATTGCTGGGGAACAGAGCCTCAGACCTCATTCAGTGCAGCAGTTTTGCTTCCTTCTAGGAAACCTTGTAGTATTATACAGATTATGTCTTGGGGATGCTGTACAACCTCTGCCTGTTCATCAAAGGATAGCGAGGGGAAAGGCATGAGGAACAAGCAGGAGGGAAGGGGAAGGGAGCAGAATAAAGAGGCCTGGCACAGAACCCAGCAGCCTCAGTTGGTGTGACAGTATCCACCAGGGCCTGAGCTGAGGCCAGATACAGCAGTAAGAATGAAAAGTGGAATATGGGAATTGGGGGGGGGGGTTTAAAAGCCATGGTCTGTACACATAACTGCTCCCCAAGATGATTATAAGCCCCCTGAACTACAAACATGTTCTGATAACATAAAAATTTCTTAAAAACTAAGGCTTGAAAAACATTCTAGGGCTGGAGAGATGGCTCAGTAGTCTAAAGCACCTACTTGGAACAAGCTTGGCAAAGCACAGGGACCGCGGTTCAGTCCCCCAACACCACATGCCAGCCAGCCGCGCCCTCTGGTGGGCTGAGCTGGCCACACACACACACACACCCCCTCCACACACACTAAATAAATGTAAAAAAAAAAAAAAAATACAAAAAAAAAGAAAAACATTCTAATATTCCTTTAATCTATGTGAGGAAAACTGGCATGATCACAGATTGATGCTGTTGATCTTTTCAGAAATGGCATTTGTCACTTTTGATATACCAGAACAATCAATGAAGTGCTGAGATCATCAGTTTATCTTAGTCTCTTGGTCATAAATTTATTTTAGTCGCTTATCCCTTAGTTTCATAGTAAAGTAGGAGTTTAGGTTAGGCCTTACTGAAAAAGTTGGAATGTTCTTTGTTGTCCCTCCCCTTTTCTTTCCTTCTAATTCGTTGTTGTTTGAGATAGGGTTTCACTATGTAGTCAGACTGGCCTTGAGCTCACTATGTAGCCCAGGCTGGCCTTAGACTCTTGGCAATCCTCCTGCCTCAGGCTCCCAAGAGCTTGAATTACAGGTGTGCACCACCATGCGCAGTTTACTTAATTTTTAAAAAAATGTTTTTTTGATAAAAAGTTTTAAATACAAAGACAGCCTGTCATGCTAAATGTGAAAATGTCAAATGGAGAATGATCAAATTTTCAAATTGGAGGAAAGAAATTAAAATTCATGAGAACATTGGTTTTCTGCCCATTTGTTCAAGGTTTGTTGTTATAGCAGTAATTAAGATTTTTCCGACATGTCTCTAGTCTCAAGTTTGCAAAATGCGGGAATACCACCCAGTCCCCCCAAGTTCTTGGACCTGAGCCAGGGCCTCTCCACTGATTGCATCTCCATTATTTTTGGCTGAGGCTAGAATACTGCTGCAAGTTTAGGGCCAGTCTGAGCTATAAAGTGAGACTTGGCTTTTTTTGTTTGTTTTTTGAGATGAGGTCTCACTAAATCATTAAATGTCCAGCCAAGGTTTGAACTGGTGACCATCTGCTTCAGCTTCCCAGAGTACTGGGATTTAGGCACCATCCCAAGCTAAAATTCACAGCTCTTTAAAAGTGTGTGTGTGTGTGTGTGTGTG
>NDGN011553206.1:0-11918 GCA_002564285.1 Tympanoctomys barrerae | reverse complement strand
ATAAGATATACCAGACAGATGCAGAGATTACGTATGTTTCCTCATGTATGATATACTTAATCTTTAAACCTTAATCATCCTGCAAATGCTACATGAATTTAGTATAAACAATACTTAAACAGTACTTAGAGGTTTTTGGGGTTTTTTTTGTTTTGTTTTTGTTTTTGTTTTTTCAGAACCAAGGATTGAATTCAGGCCCTTGCACTGCCCAGGCAAGCACTTATTCTACTGAGCTATCTCCCTGGCCTGAGTTTTGTATTTTTGACATATTTCCTGGCTAATAATCTGTGGCACAATATTGTCTGTCAATTCTAGGCAAAGGCAGTGAGTTGCAGTTACTAGTAAGTCAACCAGGAGACCAATCACCATAGCAACTATATAACCTACAATTCACTATGCTATCTGTGCTTTCTGGACATTTTGTTTTATGGTTTTGCATCTGAACATATCTACAAAACAACCATCTGTGTGCCTACATGAGATAATATTTTAGTATTAAATCAGCTGTATGTTAGATAATCTGCCCAATTGTGGGCTAATTCCAGTGTCCTGACCAAATTTAAGATGGGCTGCACTAAGCTATATTGCTTAGTAGGTGTTTTAAATGCATTTTTCATGTAAGATATTTTCTGTTGAAGATGAGCTTATCAGGGCATAGCCCTATCATATGTGGAGGAACATCTGCAGGGATTGGGATGAATTTACATGTATGAGGAAAGAACTCAAGTAGAGACCAAGGTGAACTTATCATTATGAATACAGTGACTACAAATTTAGTTCCAGTGTGGTAGCTCAAGCAGCTGGTGGCAGTGATCACATACTTGTTTAACTAAAATCTGAACAGTATTATGACTTTAATGAAGTTGAGATGAAAGACATCCCTTGTCATGATGTCAAAGCACAAATTCAGAGCTAGAAATATTAGTAAGCATTCTTTCTTCAATTTGCTATTTACCCAACTACACTATGGCCTCTGAAGATTGTTCATCTTTAACCATATAATTAGAAAAATCTAACCAATAAGGGATAAGAAAATTCTTTAAAATTTCTTCGTGGCTGTGGTCAGCAACCTAGGAATGCATTCTACTATGAGTTAGGGCAGCAGTCTTCAAAATGAACAATGGGATCTTTAAATGGACATACGCTAAATCACAAAATTTATGTTAAATAGACACAATGTGCATAATTGCCATGATAAGCAATACTAAAACGAAATCAAGTCTTTGGTTAAATGATATAAATAAATAAAAACTTAAAACTCTGCTTTAGCTAAAAAAAAATACTCAGGGTTTGGGCACAAAAATATATCTCAGTTTGCTACTGGGTGTCTTTTTCTAAAAGTAGATCACCAAATAAACTTTCCTGGGTACTAGGTTTCTCACCACTCTCTGGAGTTAGATTCCAGGTTCTCCTCATTTTAAATAAAGAACTGGAAAAAAACCTAATAAAAACCTGTGACAAAGCATATTTTAAAAGTGAAAAGTGAAGAGTAAGGGACAAATTGGCTCTAGAGAGTGAGGCTGGGCCAAGTGAAAGGAGAAAAACTAATAAAAGGACACTGTAGAGAAGCACAGCGAGTTATCATGAGGAAAGTCATAATAGTTGGCTCTTTGTGTTGCCTGTAGCCTTATCTGTTGTCCAAATCTCCCATGCCCAAAGGAAGCCCATGAAATCTTCCACCTTTGAGTCCTGAGAGAGAGTGCTGGAAGCCCATTCTCTGGCTGACATCAGGTCTAGGCCATGCTTTTGGAAACCAGCTCAAGTTCTTAAGAGAAGTCCAGGTGCAGGGCTTGGAAACTGTTCCAGACATGTGTTCTAGGAGTTTGTAATTAACAGGGCATGCCAGCCCTAATCTCCCATCTGTGATAATCATGTCCACTCTTTGTATTTCCAGATCCAAGTTTTAACAAAGTCAGTCATGCAGTATAAAGTGTCTTATTAAAAATCCTTACCACTACAAATTTGTGGTGCAACATCTTTGGGAATGTGTTCTAAAGTGACCTAAACATTTATTAAAAGTATTATAGCCATATCTTTAATTGACCAAGACTGTGAAGTAATATTAATTCTTGGAGACATACAAGGCTACTACTACATTTACTATAGTAACTCACATATGCTTATCAAGGACTAACGATTTGGAGACCAATGTGTTCTCACAGTGTGCCAAGTGGGCTCATATCTCCATTGTCTGTTATTTCTCATGTGTTTATTTTGTGATAGATATGTGGGACCATTTTCAGCTACTTTATATTGGCCCATGTACTTGTGACCATCTAAATGTCTGAGCCCAAAGGGATTTTCTCTTTCTGGCCCAAATAGGTTTGGGTTATATGTGACTTTTTCTGTTCATATACTTTTTATTGAGCTCCCTGAGTCTTTACCTTGATATTTGGACAGACAGTATCTGTGACCTTATGGCAGAAATTTAAAGTATCCTTTGCTTAAGAAAATTAGAGGCCGGCAAGGTAGCTCAGTAACTAAAGCAACTAGTCAGGTAAGCTTAGTCTCAGGGTGGTTCGAGCTCCTGCATCACATGCCCTGCACCTCCAGAACAGGCTGAGCAGCCAGAGTCTGGGCATGGTGTCACATGATGAAAATAGGAGGATCACTATGAATCCAAGCTGCGTAATCAGACCCTGAAACAACCAAATATATTTTTAAAAAAGAAAAAAAAAACAGTCTAGGTGGGAGATTTTTGCCCTTCTTACTCTTGCCGATCCACCCTCACTCAACATATACACCATCAAGTAAAGGTTGAGCCTTGTCCTGTACCTTAATGGTTTTAGGTGTTCCCAGGAAGAGGCAATGGAGGATAAAATACAAGCTGTTGTGCCATTTCCTGTTTTCTATCATTCTCGATTTTTCTTGCATATAATTACAAACTTTAAAGACTTTTTTAACATTTACCTATTCTGTGTAAAGCGTGTTTGCTGCAGTTAGCTGTGGTTTATATCTGGGTGTCTCCCCCAAGGCTCCTCTGGTCATAGGAGGGGGTCTGGGGAGGTGACTGGATTATGGGGCATGATCCTTATTAGTAGATTAAGCCACTGATAAGTTTATACTTAAATATGATTTGAGAGGTGAAGCCTGGTGTGGAGGTGGATCAGTGAGGTGTGGGCTCAGCTGGTCATCTTTTTATTTCCTCCTTGATCTCACTCTCCACTTCCTGGCTACCAGGTCACTAACAGCCAGCTCTGTTCTTCTCCTCTGCCATGTTGCCCAGCTGTGGATGGAAATCTTAATAAACCAAGAGCCAAAATAAGCCATTCTTTCCATTGTGGTTTGTGTCTGGAGCCCCCACAGCTTCATGGTGTCATAGGACCTTTTCAGAGGTGGCTCAATCTAGACTGTGTGGTGCTGGGATTAAAAGTGTGTGATTAATAAATCAGTCCACCAATAGGTTTGCCAGAGTTCTGGTAAGATTAAGGGTATGGCTGCTGTGCCCACCCTGGGGTGGGGAGCCTGTTACAACATGAGAGACAGAGTGAGTCTTGCCTCTTCTCTCGCTGCTTTCACTGTCTTGTGGACACTGTGAACTGCTGTCCTCCACGATGGCCCTCTGGACAGCCAGGGTGCTTTGGAGTCAGCCAAGTATGGACAGAAACCTCTACCAATGGCTCACTAAACAAACCTTTCCTCATTTAGTTGGGGTATTAGGTCTATTTTGCTTCAGCAATGAAAAAAATAACTAGGATGCCTGCTTTAAGAGCTGTGCATGACAAAAAACACCTACAACAGTTGTTTTAACAATTTAGCCTATGCCAGTATTTTTCCTGCTTGATTGTTCTCACTCTCGCTCTCACTCTCGCTCTCGCCTTGCTCTCTGTATTTAGTACAGGGTCTCACTATGTAGCTCAGAATCATAGTGATCCTCCTGTTTTCAGCCTCCCCAGTGCTGGGATTACAGACCTATGACACCATGCCTGGACTGGGTCGCCAGCTCAGCATTCCCTGGGGGCAGGGCCAGCAAAGCATGCTGGACCAGGAATCCAACTCTGGTCCCTGCATTTGCCAAAGCAGGAGCTTAGTTTTGCTGAACTCTCTCTCTGGCCCTCTGTCAGTATTTCTTACAGGATCCCATCCAAAACTCATAGCTGCATTTTATCGGAGCTTTGCTCCATCAGATGGATGATTTACTTTGGAAAGAATTTATATTTGTTCATTAGTAAATTTGGTCAACAAAATGTTATTGAACTTAAATAAAAATTTGTGATGTTTTTGAAAAATACTGCTCCTGAGTATATTCAAGTTTTCATACTGTATCGATCTTTGCTAATCTAAATGGATTTTTTGCAGAATACTTTCAAACTCTAATTTATTGATTTGTCCCTATTGATTTATATCCAGAAATCTTACTAAGTGATTTAATAATTTTAACAGATTAGTAGATACTTTGTGTTTTCCAGATAAACAATGATGTCATCTGAAAATAATGAGCATTTCTTTCTTCCTTGAAGTTATTTAATGTCTAAATTTATTACTTTTGATAAAAATACAGAAAATAATGGAAACTCAAATAATGAGTTGTGGCTATATATTTTGCTTCTCTTTAAGCTGGATATAATTCTTGTTACATTTTTAAGTAGAATTTTGGCTCTATGTTTAATATCAAAATTCTTACAATTTTTATGAATTATATTTGTTTCTTTTGTATCTAAAGGTAATTTTTTAAAATATTAATGGATAGGAAAAAATTAATTCTTTCTTCAATATTTAGAAATATAAGGCTAGGCTTAGGCTTTTATATCCAATTAGTAGATTGTATAAAATTCAGATTTCTTAATGTTACATGACCCTTAGATCTCTGGAATACTCATACATAATTCATAGTTTATTATCTCTTATCACTGTGATGCACTGATTATTAAAATATTAGATTTATTATTTTTATATAAGTGTGCTAATAAAAATGTGTTTTAATTTGCTTTTTAAAATCTCTCATTGAATGTTTGGGGGACTTATTTCAATAGTAAATGATTGAAGGTTTTTATGCTTATTATTCTAATTGAGATTGTTTAAATGCTTAAGGTATCATGAGCCTTAAAATATTTGATACAGCTTCATCTGTAAAGCCATATGAATACTATATAATTGTTATAGGTAGTATTTGAACAATAATACCCACAATATTTTGAAAGATTTCTTAGATTAACTCTCTTTTTGTTGTGTTCATTTTTCAACAATTCTCCATAAAACAGAGATGTACAGTTCTTTAATTCCCTTCATTTTCTATTTCCTTATCATTCTTACTGAAAAATTTAAAACCTTAGGAACAAGAATTGGTGTACATTTCTAACACTACGTAGCAAGTTAACCCAATGGGTCTACATTTACAACACTGAATGTTAAGGTAACCCAGGGTCATTGTCAGTCTGGGGAAGTGGATATTTGCTCAGCCTGATTTCTCCTTTATATGAAAGGAAGAGGAATCAATCCATAAGCCTCGCTTGTCTGACAGCCATTGTTGATAGGAAAATTCTGTTCTGCTTAGCTGAACTGCCTGCTAAATATCAACAATCATGTGCACATGTGGTGCTTTATTACATCTGCAGAAATAGCGCAAATTCAAATTTACAACCAGTGTTATGAATAATGAACTCTAACTGCTCTGTGTCTTATATTTATCCCAGCTTCGCTCCTGCAGAATGATGTGATTCTGACAGCACCTGTTTCTCTGACACTGTGTAGTCTTTTTCATTAAGTAGAATTTCTAAGTGAGAGGGTAGAAAAGTCTTTTCATGAGGATAACCTACTCTCAACTCACAAGAAACTGGTTGAAGCTTCTGAAGAATATATGGCGCATTAATTTAATTTTCAGGGCTGTACATCTGTTTGCTACTTAGTTGTGTGGCCATTTTACTTACTAATTAAACACAATATACTAAAATACTTATTCATAATCAATTGCAGTGAATACTGGAAAATGTGACATAGGACAGTATTAGTCAATTTCAATAGGTTCAAAAGAAAATGACAGTTTAAAAAGTCTATAAGCTGATGCATAATGTGCAAAAATGAAATAGATAATATTTACTTTGTTTAAAAATGAAATAAGACCTTAAATGTATCCGTGTATCTGAAATATTTCCTCATAAACAAATGTAGTTATAATATGACCACAGAAAGAATGTAAGATGGGAGGTTTGGCTTTGAGATAAGAAAAAATTCTGATAATTATCACTGTGATAATGGGTTTAGCTTTATCTTTGGCACAGTCATTTCTGCTCCTGCTACAATATTTCTAGGAGAAACTGGGTGACTGTCTTCCAATAGTTCAGATTCCTGTATAAAGGAATGTTCGGATTTTAATGCCCTTTTCCAATTTATTTTTTACATTTTAAATTTGAAATTAGACAATCTTGAAGACCAAAATGTTTTCCTGTTTGTAAATATTGAGGCAAAAGATATATTATTTGTCCATTCTTATTCTCTTTGTATAAATGGAGGTTATTGTTGCACATTTTACCTTATGTATATATTATTTATGTGATATATCATTATTTTACAGAATATTTTTGCTTTATATTTTTCAAACAAATGGCTCAAGATTTATTTGCTATAGGCAGTAAAAGGCAATGCAAGTTAAATTAGATTGTTTGCTTTACTGTATTTAAGAAGAAATGAATTGATGCTACATTTTGAATCAAATGGTGACTTTTTGGGGGGGGGTGCTGGCTCAGGCTGCCTTAAAGACGGATCTGATGAGGCATGTGGAACTGGGGATTGAACCTCGGTTAAGCAGGCACTTAAACAACTGCACTAACCTTCAAGCTCCCCATGACTTTTGTTTTTTCACTCAAATTTATTCCAGTGACTCTTCAAATGAGATGGGTTATATTTTATTTAGTATTTATCAAATATATTTTACCTAATGTCTATTGTGGTAAACTTTTAATCGTCGATACAGCACCAAGAAGACACATAAAATCTCTTTGAAGAGCATCTGTTCCAACTTGAGAGGTGGGGCTGGTAACAAAGAAATAAACAATACAGCAAGCCTATTATAGTAAAAAATATTTAAAGGCAATACAAATAAATGAAAACTGAATAATAGCAAGGCACGTTCTTTCAGGAATCATTCTGTGTAAGGATAAAATTTGAACCTCAGTTCATAAGGTGGAAACAATTTACTATAGTAACAGCATTTCAGATAGAGAAAACAAGTTAAAGATCTTGAACCCCTGGCATATTGGGGTACCCAGATGATCTAGGCTAAGAAGGAAAGAGGAGACTGTGAGGAGGTGGAGTAGGACAGGTACTGGGGGACAGGTCCTGTAGGGACAGCAGACTCTGATAACTGCAGCTTATTGAGTGAGACAGAAAGATTTATAGAAATAGAAACAGGAGAGAAACAATATCCAAATTTAATAGATTGCCTTTAGCTTTATCATGTCATCTAAAATAGATTATAGGTGAGTGAGTCATTGTTGACTTAGAGTGCCTTCTTTGTGTGAAAGCTCAACTTTTCCAAGACAGACAATGATAATTCAAACTAGGATGATAATGAGGAAAAGATGGCAAAAGAGGAAATATGAAATATGAAATGGTCAGCCATACAAGTCAAAGTAGGGAAGTTTTAAAGAAATGCTACTAATATGCAAACCTGTTTCACTGATCACCTGGAGGTTGTCATTGAGGGTAGAGCAAAAGCAGGCCGCGATATTGATTTCTTCTAAGGATTCACTGTGGTATAAAATCTGGATTTTTAAACACAGATAAAATTTTGCTGGGAAGAGTAGTGATGGCAGGGGAATGAAGAACTGAGGTGATGGTCCATCAAAACTCATAAGAAGTTGGGGTCTCTGTCACAATATAATAATTTATTATTCATTTTGTCATATGCTTTGCAAGAATTCAAATAATTATGTATTGCTCTGCTTGGATCCAATAGCTGAAATTGATAGTATATTTTAATATTTTTCAATAAAAATTTAGATTTTCATTATGAAAGTAGATTACATAACATATTCTTTAGAAAATACACATCAAATGAATCAAGATATGTATTTATTTATTTACAAATATAATTTATTGAATAAATGAGTGTTTAGTAAAAACTACAAGATATTTTGGAGTTGGAATAACAACATATCTGTCTTTGCATTAGCTCCTGAAAAACACATGTATGACCTTAGTAATTTATTTATTAATTCCTTATGAATTTTGATTCATGAGGAATCATTCTTCATGGTGCCAATGAAGAAGTTGGTCCTACATGACCATTATGGTTGTTTACTATGACCATAAACATCAAATTTCTGAGAAGACATCAAGGTTTAAAGAAAACCATCTTTTAGATTATAAAAAAACTAGCTTTCCAGAAAAAAATGGCTTAAGTCCTAACTAATTAAAACAATTGTATAAAAGGAGAGAAAAGAGAAGGTAAATTTTAATTTGATATTACAGAAAATATTCTCATACATTTTAAGGGGGCTATAAAAATGTATGTCATTTTCACAGAAATTCTCTATATCTAGTCTTGCAGAGTTAGGTGTTGGTAAATAGTGACTGTGCCATATAGGTATATTGACGTCATTCTTATTCCCTACTATTTCTTTAACAGCAAATTCTTTACCTATAATTAGCTGATGAAGATCTGAATTTAAGTAATACACAGAAATCAATATGACAATTCTCATTCTTCAGTACAATTTAATAGTTTTGACTTTCATGACACTTGATAATACATATTTTTATGTTTTATAAAATAATTATACATTAGTAATACAACATAGTGTAATGACATACATAAAATGAGTTTTAGATGATTTATCATTAGACAAATAAATTGAATGACTGAAATGTTATTTAGAATTAGCAGCAACAATCACTCACTGTATCCTGCGCATAAGGACACACTTACTGAGACATACAGGTGAAATTTAGGAATATGTTATTTAAATTCAAGTTATTTTAAGAATTTGGGTTTATATCAATAAATGTTTGATATATTTCAATCTTCTTATAGATAAAATTATTTACTGTTTTCACTTGGCAGCCAGAAAAACTTATTAGAAAAAGTATGGCTTTCAATAAAAAATTCTAAATATTTTCATATTTCTTGCCACTTCCCTATTCATTTCAACTAACAATTGTAAATTTCTGACTGTTATATCTATTCTCTAATACTTTATTTTTATACCCAAAATAGTGCATATCCTACAAAGCAAACAGTATTATATATTCTTCAGGCAACTTTGGAAACTTTAGTAAGAAAACTGTCAGACATTTCAGTAATTGAATTTCTTTGAGAAGTGGTTTGGTTTGTCAGTTCTGACTTTCCTGTCAAAAGAAAATAAAATAACTTGGGAATTCATCTGAGATAACACCAGGGGTATTTTGATAATGCCAAGGCAGGAGCACTAAGTGTTTTCTTAGAAGTTCTTTGCCCCTTGTGCGGTATGTGGAAGTTCATTGTAGCCTTGAGTTTCTATTATCTAGTGCTGGGGTTGGAAATTAACTCATGCACTGTCAAATGGCAGTATGGAAGCCTTTCTTCTGGGATTGGGATGTATACCATGACTGCATAAAGTGCTCACTGCAACCTCTATCAATTATTTCGTAAGTGCAGTTCATCTTTTACTGCTTCTGCACATGGATCGCTTGTAAAATGTTTAATACTTAATTAGCCTGGAAGGGAGTCCAACTTGTGATAAACCAAGTAGAAGAGATACCTTAAAATTAATGACTTATTCTCTGGTTCTCCTATGATGGAGCAATGTTAATCAGATGCCTCTGGAAATTTATTTTTGACAACCATTTATACTTCTTTACAATAAACTTCAGAAAAATTTCACTTGGGGTTTTCCTCTTTGGCTTGTACTTTATCCAAAAGACCTATAGTGTGTTAAGAAGAGAGTGACAGTCTCATAACAATTTCAAATTATATTAGTAATAAATATAAATAAATATATATACATCTATTTGTTCTTATATTTATATATTTACAAATGTTTTAAAACTTCTTTGCTCAGATCTAAAACTTCAAACATCAACAATTATCTGTGAATGAAATCAATGCCTTTGACATATGAATAGATTGATGTAGAAGAAAAATATTAGATAATGTATGAACTACATACATACACACAAAATATTTTTATAGTTTAAGAATATCAAAGGGAACATTTGTATAAAATAACACATTGATATGAGAACTATTAACTTACTTTTAGTTTTCCTTTCATTTATACAAATATGAAATCATTAAATTAACAAATTCCTAAATTAAATGTTTGCCTTGATTTCTATTAAAGTGATTATATTTAATATTAAATATGAAGCTATTTCAATACACATATATGTGTTCAAAATTATTTATTTCTTTTTGTATTGTATAATTGGCTTTGTGCATAGTTAATTGTGGTGTCAAGCTTTGGGTATAGTTAATTGTGTCAACTTAGATGGATTAAAAAATGCCTGGCAGATTAGAGGAGCCCAGTCCTGCTAGTATCTGGAAAGCTGCCCTATAAGCCCCCAGATGGAGAGGAACAATGATCCTGGGTGTGAATGGGAGGCACACACCAGTACACTTGCAGCCTAGGTGGAATGTAAAAGGAAGAGGAAAGACTCCTGCCCTCTACACTTCCTGCAGGAGCTCCAGCCTTTCTCATTGGCTTTGGTCTCTTGTCCCCAGGTGCAGCAGGCTTCCAGTGCAGGCTCCCGGCCCTCCCATGCAGAACCTGGAGTTTCTGATCCAGACTGGCCCTGAACTCTGGAGTACCCTCCAGGCCATTGACGCTTGACTGGATCTTCTGAATCTCTGAGATGTAGACAGCCATGTTGCGCTCTTCCACCCTTGATTCACAAGTGGCTGGTGTAAGCCTACTTTATAAATCCTCTCCATGCCATATACTTTTATATTAAATCAGTTCCTCTGGTGAACGCTAACTGATACACTCAGTCTAGTGCGTAGCAGGAGGTTTGAGAGAGGGCATTTTCCTTCTGTGGCAATCTTGTGCTGCTTACTTCCTTGTCACAGTAACTACCTCAGTCTCCTAATGATCTGTGATATCATTTCTGCAGACTAACCAATGAGGCTGAGCTCTAAGGTAGCCAGTACAACCCGCTTGTTAGCTTCATGAGAAGGCATAACTTTTCAGCTTTTCACAAGCTGAAAAATACTAGTGCAGAAAATTTTTTTTTGTTAAGCTGGTTTTACACTAAGTTAATTTAAAATTTTTGACAGAACTCAGGATAATGAAATGTGTTTCAGAAACAAAAAAAGGGTCATCAAGTTCATCAGTTTATTTCTGTGGATAAATCTTTGCCTCTTCCATTACACAGCTATTATTTACCATTTACCATTTGTAGAGTGATAATATTTGGAGGATGCATTGGTACTATTTAACATGTCTAGAAGTTCTTAAGTTTTATCAGAGTCTAAGTACCATATAGTTATCCATATTCAATAAACTTTTCATGTGATAGTTTATATGTGAAGATAAAGTTTTGGAAAGATTTATATCCTTAATTTAAAGTGAAGGCATGTCTGATTAAAATAGTATTTCATTTCAGAAGAAATAATAGAAAACTATTAAGGCATATGTATAGTTTATTGGTCTGTGGTAAAATTTTAACAGTAAGTAATAAAATGAACCTCATTATTAATTTGGGTTTCAAATTGAATTTAAAATGTTCTCTGACCATTTTATATAGAGATGTAAGCATTAAAAATCAATGTAATTATCAAACCCCTGTGAAGGTGTCACTGTAGTAATAACATGACTCTGTTAGTTTCTTACAATGAGCATAAGTATTTAATCTTAAATATCTTAAAAAGTAAATTAGTAAATAGACCCTGCCCCAGAATGTCACTCAAATGACTCAGTGTATTTAAATGTAATTATATATTCTTGAGAGTTTAAATAAATCATTTCTCTTCATTTAGTTTTGTGTATGTTGGTTAAAATATT
>NDGN011553193.1:0-13458 GCA_002564285.1 Tympanoctomys barrerae | reverse complement strand
CTTCTTCTTCTTCTTCTTCTTCTTCTTCTTTCTCCTCCTCCTCCTCCTCTTCCTCCTCCTCCTTCTTCTTTTTCCTCTTCTTCCTCTTCCTCCTCCTCCTCCTCCTCCTCCTCCTCCTTCTTCTTCATGTTTTTAGGGAAGGGTCTACAGGATGTTCAGGGTCTCAGTACTAGATCAGACTCATAGTGATCTGCCTGTTTACAGCCTCCCAAGAACTAGGAACTCCTAATATTCTTGTTAAAAGTGTAATTTCCTGGATCCTTTCTTCAGAAATTCTGACTTAGTGTACTCTCATAGTACTCAAGAATCTTTTGAATTCTTTTTCTCTACTGAAATGCTTTCTAATTGAGCTACATTTCCAGTTCTTAAAAAATGAATTTTGTGGCTGGCCAGATAGCTCAGTAGACTAAATTGCCTGCTTAGGCGCAGCACAGTGGCTGAGCTTCTATCCCCAACATGCCATGCTAACCCCGCCCCTGGGGCTAGCTGAGATAGCAATTGAGATGGGGAGTGGAGGTGCATGCCTGTAATCCCAGCACTTGGGAAGCTGAAAACAGGAGAATCACTACAAGTCCAATGTGTGCAATGAGACCCTGTAGGCTCTGTATGGAATACATAAAGTAAAACAAATTAAAAAATGAATATTCTGAGTATTGTTGTTATTGTTACATGGAGACAGGCCCTTCTTAGTTGATTTCTCTTTAGAAAGGATTCAAATTTACAATCTTCCTGCCTTAACATCTCAGAGTTCTTGGATTACAGATTGCGCCACCAATCCTGGATTAAAATCTGCATTTTTTAAATAAGGACCATAAACTCCAACTATGTTTAATTTCCTGTGAAGGACATGGCAATTCTTTGTGACTGAATATGTAAAGAAAAGTTAATATATATTTACTACCTGTCTATAGCTATAAATTACCTTTTCTTTATCCTTTTCTCTGTAGATGGCACCTAGACTGTTTTCAGAGCTTAGCTGTTATGAAGAGGATGAGGAAAAAGGATTGGGGAAGAAGAGAAGTGAGCAGGAAATGGGCATAGAAAAATAATACATTATTTTATGGTTAGGAGACAGAGGCCTGGACATTGTGGTATGTTCAAGCACTTGGTAGGCTGAGGCAGGAGGATTACCATGAATTCAAGGCCAGCCTGGATCTACATAAATGAGTTCAAGCCAGCCTGCATTACATAGTGAGACCCTGCTAAAGGAATAAAAAAAAAAAAAGTAGACTCCTGTGTCCAGAGGCAGGCTGTGGAAGATGATTTGATCGTGGGACACTGTGTTCATCAGCAGGTAATCCACTAATAAATCCAGAGCTAAATGTTCTGTCAGGAGGAGGGGTCTAGTTGGGAAAAGATGGTCTCTAAGGATGTTCCAAGGAAGGATGTTTCTTCCTCCACAATCCTTCCTTGTTCTCTACTTCCTAGTGACTGTGATGTAGCAGCTTTTAAATACATACGGGTATATTTGCCTCCAAATGAATATAGATACTACTTATCACCAACATAGGCTAGTAAATAATAATAATAGCAACAGTCATAAAGAAGAAGTAAAATTGAAGAAAAGTAAGGATCACAGACCACTATGATGTTAAAGCAGGAGAGTGCCCTTCTCTAGTGAGCGCTTTTTTCACAATTTTACAACTGGGTAGTCTCACCCAAAGGATTTGGCAGCTGTATAGTCAGTTGAGGAGCTGATAAGAACAGCTGAAGAGCTGTGAATAGTATTTAATTGTAGCAGAGCTAATTAGCTTCTGAAAGGATGGAGATAATAAATTATGGATGTAACTTATTTTAATAGTCACAGCTCAAGTGGACAGCACGAGCAGGCACAAACAGTTTAACTTGATTAATATACTGATGGGCCCATTAAATCTGCCACCTTTCTTTTCTGTTCCAGTCCTTCTTCCTTCCTCACTTTCTTTTCTCATGTCCTTATTGCTTTCTCTCTCTTCCTCTTCATCCTCTTCAACAAGATATCTTTCTACTCTGCATCTGTACTGTCCAGGGCAGCAGCCAATTGCTTGTAGCATCCCAGCTGAACAATATGATTCACAATAAAATTGTTGATGATCAAAGGAGATAATTTATATGTTAGTGTCTTGAAAATCAATAATTTATTAAACTAACACATTCAAATTATTTTGGTTGAGAAATAGAATCGCAGCTGGAAGATTGCTTAACACGGGAAAAGGACTTATATGATGGGGACATAGCTCGGCGAAGCTCTGGCACCCTCTGAGAGGAGGAGGGGGATTAAAATCACATGTAGTGGACGGAGGGCAGCAGGGGACAGAGGTCACAGCCTCATGGGTAGTCTCTGGAGAAGCACAGGGAAGAGCACGCTTAAAAAAAGGACTTTAGGTACAAGATCTCGCTATGCAGGTCTGCCTAATAGTGATCATCCTGTCTCAGCCTCCCCAGCGCTGGTATTATAGGCGTGCAGCAGCATGCCTGATTTCGGTGGACTGCATGGCGCGACCGTCGTTCTGGGACTGGCACAGCATGCAGTGCATGGAATTGAACTCGAGACTTTGTTCTTGCCATCTCCCTGGGCTCATTTGTAAAGAATTTAAGAAAATTTTGTGTAAGACATTTCAAGAAAATTATTCTTTTCTTTTTAATTTTAAAGAGATAAAAGTCAAACAATTTCAAAACAAGATACCGTGTTTTTGCTTACTCCTCTGTGAATATTTATTATAACAGCATTTAGTTGATAAGAACTTGAACCATGGACTCACGGGATCATGTGTAGATGATACTATTAATTTTAGAATATTTTCTTCTTCTATGTGTAGTCAATAAGATGAACATGGGATAAATGTCTAGTTATCTCTAGGTATTTACCAGTTTCTTAGAATAATGTTTGAGCACTGTAGTTTAAAATATTTTTAGGAACTTATTTAGCTTTCACATATTATACACAACACAGTTATTAAAACAGTCCTAGGGCAGGGGAGATGGCTCAGTGGAATAAGTGCTTCGCTGGCAAGTGCAAGGGCCTGAGTTCATTCCCCGGTTCCGGAAAAAAAAAACATATCAACATATCTTCTGGGGCCGGGGAGATGGCTCAGTGGAGCCGTCTGCGCTTCCCTGGCAATCGTAAGGGCCTGAGTTCAATCCCTGGTTCTGAAAACAAAAACAAACAAACAAACAAACAAAAAAACCCGTCCTATTTCTGGACAGTAGAGATTCATTTTGGGTTAACTCCCCCCCCCACCCCCCTTGGGTTAACTCTTGTGTCCTTTTCGCATAAAAGTCTTTGTGATCTATAAGAGCTGGGATCCTCAGATATCATCTTGCATAACCCTATCCTGCTTGAAGTCAGCTAACTCTGCAGCAGCTTTGGTTTCTTTCAGGGAGCCAAGTCATGTTACAAGTTTCACAGTTTTGGAACTTGGAGTTGCCTAGTTGTTAACTTCTTTGTACTCAGACAAAAGAATAACTGAGAGAAAATAGCACCATGATCAGAGGACAGTCATTTGTGTAAATAATAAGAACATAATGCTGGAGACTTTAATGATCTTAATAAATTTATTTACAGGTTATCTTTAATCTCTTTTTCAAAGTTCACTTAGGTCCCTTATATTTTAATTTTATATTGCCTCATTTTTCAGATATTTACATAGTTATTATCTATTTTTCTTATTGAGTCTCCTAGGTATTAACTTTATTAACTGTGAAAAATAAAAACTGCTACCATCAGTGGCCTGAGCAAATAGTCTCAACCAACCATTTTTCCTTGCCTGGTTTATTGGTATGCTGGGCAATGTGGGAATATATATTTAGGCTGAAGATCTGGTTCATTAATCACCTACCACACTTCTCCCCCTGCTAAGTAGTAAAAGTCTTGTTAATGAAACTGATAGATAGTGAAAAACATCTAATGAGCTCTTTTGCATTAGTATGTTAGCCAGAAGTAATATAGAGAACTGTTGTGTCTTAAAGCTCTTAGGTCTGAATGAAATTTTTATTTTTTATTGTATAGATGAAGAAATAGAGATCCAAACAAATCAGATAATTTTCTCAGTGCCACACAGTCAGTTGGCATAAGAAATACTATCAGAAAATCAGACTTTCAATGAAATGCGTTTTCCTCCTAGTATATTCTGTGTTCATTTTTCTTAGGGAACATGAGGAGACTATTAAACTCTATCATGAAAAATGCTACATTGGGAGGAAAAATAAATGCCTCAGTATTTATTTAAAATGTATGTAAAATAGACTTTGTGCTACTTGTATATTATTCTTACTATGAAATTCCTTTTTGAGGAATATTTAGGAAAGAGTTGGGAAAAGTTCACATGATACCAGAAAACATGTCTGTAGTAAAATGATACAGGAAAATGATAGTTTATAATTTAATAATAAATGACAATATATAAGTTAACTTCTCAGTTTTCTGAAGATTTATTCTCAGTTTTATATTCTGTAGGTGGTTAGTAAGTTTCCATATAGGCCAATTCCATTTGTTGTACAAAATCCAGCATAAAATACAAAAGTGGACCTCAAATGATAGAATGCTTTCAAAGAAAATTGAATGTATGTTTTCCTGGACAAATATTTTATCTTTGTTAGCATGAAACAGGCTGGTTACATTGGAATGTTAGTGACTTTCATGACGAATATTTAACTCTTTGTGTTTCTTTCTCTATTTTTCGTGGAACCTACTCCTATCATAAACATTGGTCTGGAAAAGACTTTTTTCTGCATTCATTTTTGCATGATGCTATGGTGCCCCTTCCATTTGTAGAGTACATAAGTCTAAGTAAAAGCTGTTCTATAGCCAGCATGGTGGCTCATGCCTGCAATACCAGTTACTAAGCACTCGGGGGAGGAGAACTGAGAGACTGAGGCCGGATGGGGCAACTTATCAAGAGTATACTTCAAAATAAAATAGAAAGACTGGGAATGAAGCTGAAGCTCACTGTAGACTGGGGTAAAACATTTGTGAGCATGCATGATGCCTGGTTTTCAGTCCTTAGTACTGCACACACACACACACACACACACACACACCCCTATATGACATGTACTGTGTCAAACAATGCATGAGATCTTGCACCATCATGGCAAAGTTACTGATCTAAAAGACTGGGAAGCACAGAAGTGTAACTAGACAATGAAATGTGTAGTAGTCTAAATGTGCTCTCACAGTTTAAGGGGTAACATTTGCGGTTTCAAGTCTTGAATGCAAACTGGCCACCTGACTTCCTTTGATGAACAGAATGAGGCAAAAATGACTTTGTGCAGATCTGCCCTTGGGCACCTGGAGTGCTGGCTGGAGATTCTCACGTCACAAAGCCGGTGTCCCCCACTGCAAGATGAGACGCCATATGCTAAGGTGCCCCTGATGTAGGGTAAGTACAAACTCCCAGATGTGATTTAAACAAAGCGGTGCTATGACATCACTAAACTGTTAGGGTCAGGATTGAGTGAGCAGACACAGTAGAAAAAGAAATCCTTGGAGCAGAGTGTGGGCCCAGGGAGCTACTCAAGTAGAAATATGTGCTATAGGAGAGAACAAAGTACTTGAGAATGGAGTCAAGAATCCAGAGAAGGAACTAAGAACTTAGAACAGTGGAAGAGAGAACTCTTCCTAAAAAGCATATATGGGCCATGAGCAAGGAGATCAAAAAATGCTCAAAACATGACACATATGTACAATTTCCCCAGAGAAAATGTAATCGCTATGTGTCACACACCTATACAAACACAGTGGGTTTTTTTGTTTGTTTGTTTGTTTTTGAGAATCACCTCCTGCTTTTAGAGTTAAAACAACTGGTATCAAGTGACGAGTTAAATTTCAGAATTATTCTGAATCAGTGAACTCTGTGACTCTTTCCTATTGGGGATTATTTAAGTTCTTTTTAAGTCATTTATGATTCTACTATATTTTTCTATTGAGGTCTATTAAGGCCATTATGCACCTATCTTACCAATACATGGGTAAACATGTATGCACACATTTGTGTGAGTGATTTTTGTGTGTGTGTGTGTGTGTATGTGTGTGTTTATGTGGACATATCACTTTTCTTCTAAGCTTAAAGAACTCTGGATAAGCTGCAGAAAACTATATATTAGACTTTTATTTGATTACTGCTATGAATAAGACTTTTAGAAGCCTTGAAAAAGGATAAGCATGGTGCATGTAGGAGGATTATAAATAATTGCGGTCAAGCATGAAGTGGAGTAGATGCAACATAACCCCAACTTTTTGATTGTTTTTATAATAAAAAATAAAATCTGAACTCAAAGCTGACTCATTTTCCCAGCAGAATATAGCTAAAGTCACAGTAGCATTTCCAAAATCTGGGCTTGAAGTTTTGCAGCTTCTTTCTTTTTCCACTTGAAATGAGGCTCTGAGCCTGTGATGTCATTACACCAGCCTGACCAACAGAAGAGCTTGCAGCAGCCAGTGGGAGCTCCCACCAAAGCTGGAGTGAGACTCTCTGGGGTCTTCTTAGTGAGCTTCCCTTCCAGCTGGCTGCAGACTCTTAAGTGAACACAGGCAAAGTCAGCACAGGGACCATCCGAGAAATCCTCAGAAATGTGAGAAAAAATAATGGCACTGCTGTTATTCACTAAGGATTGAAGGGAGTTGTCACAGTGATACTTCACCACAGATAATCCACAATGCTCTATAAAATAATAAGGAAGGGCTATATTGTTGGAGACATAAAAATGTTCTTGAAGAATGTAGTGTTTAGGGTTTGTACAAGATGTGCCTGAAAGATGGACTAAGGTTATATCATAGAAACATGTTAGATCCAGGATGGTCATTCATATTCCCCTCAGAAGACGCTGGGAAGCTAGCAGTTTCTGTTGCGGGAAGTGACATAAACCCACTACAATGCCAGTAAGTAGAAGACCAGTACAAACTTTGAAGGCATGGAGTGACGGACTAGAGATTTTTCTAATCTCTGAGACATGACAATCTAGTGAAGCCTGACTTCATGTGAACTTACTCATTAATTAAATAATAACAGAATCCACCATGCCATAGCACTTCTTAGAAGGCCCTAAGAACCTTAGAATTCACATAAACAGAATGTCTTAATGTTGAGTAAAGTGACGTGCTGCAAACCTGCATAGGTGAGCTAGGAATACCTAGAATAAACAAGTGGACCTGTCCAGCAGAGTGTGCTCAATTTTATGTGGGGTCTCAAGCACTTTATGATGCATAGTGCACACATAGAAAACATTTGCTCTCTTTGGTCATTTGGACTAATTTGTATCATAAACGCCTCTATTCCCACTGTATTCCTAGACTCATGGGTTTGATGTATTGCACTACTTAGGTCTCTATTTTTCCTTAACCTTCCCCGAGGGAGTCTTTCAGAGTGACTGTACTGATTGATGACACCCTCCCAGTGACTAACCTCATGGAGTATATATGTGGGCAGCTTTATGGCTCAGAGGACTCTAGGATTATTTCCAATCACTTTCCTTTTGTTTCCCCTTGTTTCTCACTCATTTCCAAATAGGGAAGTTTGGCTTATTATTTTGCTTTGACTCTGTGTCATGCTGCACCACTCAGGCCATTGCATTCTTCTCTAAATTCCTGTACACTCAGGAGGCAGTTTGCATGATTACTGTTGGGTGGTTGGGTGTCTGGGTTCCGTCTCTTGCCTGTGGTTCGGGTGGCTGCTTTAACCTCTCTAGTACAGACTGCTGTGTCTTAGAGGGACTCAATGCATCTTTGTTTCTGTTGATGAACCATTGCTATATTGATGTGCTGGATCATTTATTTGGCTGTATTGTGATTTGCTCCACTTTCAGCATGTGCTATGTGAATTTATTAAGTTCTCTAACATCAGTGGTTTTTATTATTTGGATTACTCCTTTATTTACCCTGAGTCTATCTCATAAGCTTCTCCTAACTAAAACATCGTTTCTTGTGAATATCTTTTAATTTTTTTTTAACTTATGTATGTGTTTGGTTCAGGGTCTCGCTATGCAGCTTGAACTCATAGTGATCCTCCCATCTCAGCCTCCCCAGTGCTGAGATCATAGGTGTGGCCACTATGCCCAGTTTTGGTGGCCACCTTGATGCAGTGCTTTAACTGCATGCAGTACTAGAGATCAAACCTGGGTCCTTGTGCTTACCAGACAGGCATCTAGACCACTGAGATCTGTGACTCTTCAAGCCTGTTCCCTTAACTGAATAAGAATACCAGTACCACATATAAAGAATCCTTATCATAGTTTGCCTAAGAAAAAAACAGACACATGATAGGTTCTCAACATAAAAGGTTTAACACAAAGAAATAGAGAACAACTCAGCCACTGGGAAAGCTGAGAGTGGAGGTCAAGAGGAGATCACGATGACCTCAGGTGGAAGCACACATCCAAAGTTTCTTCTGAGCTCACAAGAAGCTGCTTTAATGCCTAGGAATAAAAAGAGCTCCCCCAAAGTGGTCTCCCTGTATCAGTGAAACAGATGGTTTCCAAATGTTAGTCAAGCAACCTGTGCGAAATATCTCACATACACAGTATCCGATTGAAACTACATCCAGAGACTATTGACCTCGCCTTCCTTCTAACTTTCCATCCAATAGAAATGCTTCTTGCTAGCACAGCACAATCTGCATACACACATGGAGGGAGAGTTGTAGAAATGAAGGCCCTGACTTCTCTACACTGGGAGGAGACTTTTAAAAAATGTAGTCATGAGACAATTGTACACCACAATGGAAAAGTGAAGTAAATTTCATTACCTATAAGAATACAGTAAGTACTGCCCAATTATAAGTAGCATTATTATGAAGTGCAAATAATTCTTTCTACAACATGGAGTATATGCAAGAATCTCAGTATCTGGTTCCAGGCACAGAATCTGCAAAAACCACAGCTTTAGTTTTAATGTATATGACTTAAATCATCAGAAATCAAACATTATTGTTGTGGGAAAGTAAAATGGTAAGGAAAAGTAGTGCAGAGGGCAGGAAAGAAGGGAGAAACAGAGGGAGAGAAGAAGACAAAGTTGCATTCCAATAATTACACTAAGGAGCCAGCCAGTTATCTCAGCAGACTAAAGCTCCTGCTTAGGCAGGCCCAATGACTAAGGTTTGATCCCCGGCGTGCTGTGCCAGCCCTGCCCCCATCATGCACTGATAAGGCAACTGAGACTGGGCGTGGTAGTGTAAGGCTATAATCCCAGCACTTGGGAGGCTGAAAACAGGATGATCACTACGAGTCCGATCTGTGTAGTGAGACCCTGTAGACCCTGTACTAAATACATTAAAAAAAAAATACCAATACTATTTGGTTCACATCACAAATCTTTGCATGTTGTTCCTGGTTACTCATAATCAATGTGCTCTTTAGCCCAGTGGGTGGGTCAGCACCTGGGTTTAATACAAAGGAAAGGTTTGATACAAAGGAACAGAGAATTACTCAGCCAGTGGAAAAGCTGGAGAGTGGAGGTCAAGAGGAGATTGCAACAACCCCAGGTGGAGGCATGCACCCAAAGTTGCTTCTGAGCTCACAGAAAGCTACTCTAATGCCTAGGAATAAAAAGAGCTCCCCTGAGGTTGTCTGCCCGCATCAGTGAAACAGATGTTTTTTCAAATGTTAGTCAAGCAACCTGTGTGAAATCTGTGAGCACCTGTGAGCCCAGAAGAAACTGGGTGAGTGCACCTACTGCCGCTGTTGGTGATGCTCCTCTTAACCTTTGGTACTGATGCTCTGATCCTTCAATTAGGACACAGGCTGGATGAGTCACAGAACTTGAACATCATGTGGAACTAAGAAGTGAAAGAGGGATGTTGGTACTGAGCTCTGTCCCCTGGCTCATCCAAATTATGGTGGGACTACAATTGGCACTTTCGCCTCAGAAACGTGGCAAACTTTCCACGCTCACCGAAGCAGCAGAGCTGTCTCCTAAGTGTTCCATGGTTACTGTCTTTGTTGGTAAATATCAACCATTTTGATGTGCACTGTAAACCTCTACTTTGGTTGTGCCCTGTGAACCTCTATTTGCTCTTGTTTTGCCTTGACCTCTAGACCTCTCGAGGAAAGGACAGTCCTTTGTACTGTATTCCAAGAGAAGGTGACTTTCCTTCTTATATTTTGACTCATCAGGATTTTACACTGTCACAAAGACTATTTGTTTGAAGAAGCTGGCTTTGAACTCATGCCTCACAAGCAATGGCAAGTGCGCAGTAATGAGTTTCATTTTTAAAATTTGCCCATTTCTCCTAGCTGACAGATGAGAAGAGTCATCGCTGACATACCCAGTATGATAATTTTATTCTCCTCTTTCTGTGTGTCCACCCTGTGCTTTACACCAAAGATCATTACTTGAAGATTAATTTACATTTTTACTTGTTATTTTGTTCTACAGTGTCTGTTATGATTTCTGTTTCATTTCGCTCTCTTCATTAAAATTCATTGATCTCTTAAGCTCATGTTTGAGATAAATGCCTCAAGACCTGAAGACTCTGCTTTGAGTCCCATCAGGCAACTTTCTGCATAAATAATCATTTAAGGTAAAGAGTCTGTTTATTTACAATGGAAACTTCACACATAAATTTGGCATCCTTTGTTAATTTTAGAAATAAAGCATCAAAGTTACCCAATTTTTCTTGTCAAAGATTTAAATTATGTGTCAGCTGAAATTAATTGCTAAATGTATCAGTAACTACATTTTTATTTAAAGAGAAATGATTCATCACATATGTGGAATGAAGTTTCAGTGTGTCTTGCTTTATTTCGTGGTGATTTTCAATTGAGTTAGTGCTTTCACTGTGAATTATAATGGGAAGATAAGTTAAATCTACTCAATTAAACACTCACTTTTGAAGTCTATGCTCTAACTTTGACCCCTCATCATGTTAATTTAGAATCCTTTCAAAGGGAAATTAATGATTTACTTAAGGATTTCTCTTCATTAATGTGAATTAGCAAAACGAATTGACTATGTTAAGAAAATGTAAAAGACAGTATTTTGGAACAGGAAAGCAATACACTTGCTGGATCACAATAATTGTTAATTTATCTATAGTCACTCTCCACAGCTAAGAAATCATACAGATGTTTTTGCCTATTGTTCTTTGAATTTGGATTTTATACCTGGCTTTACAGCTCATTAAATATGCACTATAAAGAAATTCTACTTTGAATCCACTACCTGGGCTTATCAGTAGTCCTCAAATTTAAGTTTCTTTCTGTAGTATTATCTCACTTATTTAATTCAGACCCTTAATAAATTTCATTTTTACTTTTACAAATATGAATGAATGAATGAAAGCAAATATCCTTGACCAATTACTCAGGGAACAAGAGGAGGAGCAACTGTTAAATACCTGACAATATAACATGAACTAGAAATTGTTAGAAAGGAAATATGATGCATTGGATTATTATAGGACAAGAATTGACAAAATTGTTTGAATCTTACAGGAAAGATACAAATAAAAGCTGGCATACAGTTGGAACCTATGCAGGGTAATCAGGGGTTCTTTGTGAGCAAAAGTGTGATTACATTGAGTTAAAGACGAGATGGAGTCCTAAGAGAAGGATGGGGTATTTTCTCTGAGTTAAGAACAATCACATAAGTAAAGTGATTGTGTTTCTTTTTGGTATTTAATGCTCAGATATACCTTAAAAGTCACCTTTGATTTTATGCTTTTCCTATTTAAACTGGTAGTAACGGCTTAGTATGTAAGTAATGATACAAAAGCACAGCTTCACGTTTTCTCAGTTATGTTATCTAATTTCAAATACCACAATTTCAGCTAATGTGAATATGGAATACCTTGATGCTTAGCATTTTTGTGGTTAAAATTAGTACTTTTTGTGTGGGTCTTAGTGTCTCCTTCCAAGTGAGTTCACAAGTGCTGTTCTCTAAGAGTCAGCAAAAACATAAAAGTAGTAGTTCAGGTCACCCCTAGAAGTTGTTACTCCAAAAGAAGAATATCCTGAAGGTACAAGACACAGATTTGTTTGGAAAGAAGACTGCATGCATGGGAAGAGGAGATGTAGTACTGGCCCCTGCTCTGGCCCCTGCCTCTCTAGCCTGTAAAACCTGTAAATGCTGAACTGTGACTGTTTCTTTTAAATCAAACATCCAACCCAGGAGGACTTAGAAGATAACGGGATGGTGAGAACTTCCCAGCAATATAATCTTGGGTAACTTAACTTAAGGCATCACAGTTTTCCCCCATGTGAAATGGGGCTATTTTCTCCTGAGGAGTTGTGGAAATGAACTAATCGCATGGGGTAAAGCTGGGCAGACCACACGATGTTTTGTCAACCTTCTAGTCATCAGCCGGTTTCTGGGACTTGAGAGTGTACGCTCTGTGTAAAGCAGATGATCGTCACAGAAGGAGCCACACTGTGACGAGGGGCGTCAGTCACACAGTGCCAGGAGAGGAACAGGGGTTTTGTTCAATGTCATTCAGTTCAGGATTCACTCCTCTACAAAATGTTGGCTTTCTCTGTGAGTGTGTGCTGGAGCTATGGCCCTAGAGCATTGCTGAGTTAGCAGTTTCACCACTAAAGATGACCACCTAGGAAAAGAGTATTTGTGGCCCATCTGCTTTCATTGTGGGAGCTGTAAATGTAGAAAGAGATAAATTGCTTCCCATTAATCTGTGCCGATGAGTGCATTTCTTTTAAAATTCTTGGAAGTATCTGTCATTTTGTAGTTAATACTCTACTAATTCACACTAATGACTTGAGAATCCCTGAGAGAGACCTAAATTGCATAAATGAGTAGTGATGAACATTAGAAAACAACATTACAAAATCAGGAATGAGGAATCTAAAGATGTACTTGCTTTATTTATTTGGACAAGGACAGTTTACTTCCTGTAACTCATAATAAAATACTGCTATAGAATAGCAAATGCATGGAAGTTGATTTATTAAACTAATAAAGCCTGAATGGGAGGCTTCACTACAGCCTATCACCATTATATCCTTACTAAATAGTTAAAGATGGCAGGTTGTGTATTAATTTTTTTTTGTCTGAGATTCTGTCCAAAATTGTGCACTTCCAGAGCACATAAGGAATTTGAGGGCTGTTTTTTCCCTCTACCCATCTTTGAAATGAAAAGAAAATCTTAAATATCTGAACTATTCCAAATAGAGACTCTTAATTTGGCTGGAGTATTTGATTAGAAATGCTAAGGTCGTGGCCAAGCTCACGGAGAAGTTCTATGCTGTGAATGTACCTTGGAGCCTCGCTGACAGGCCTTCTCCAACACCCAGGGCAACTGGATGGGCTCCAGGAGGGACACCTTCTCTGTGTGTCCACCCTCCAGCCACCAAGCTCCAGCTGGGCGGTTCTGCAGCTTTAGCTGCTCAGGCCGCTTACAGTCAGTCGGGCACTAACCTTGCCTTCCTCTGGGTTGTCTCAAGTCCCAATATACATAATGAAGCTTGATATATTTTGTTAATTGTAAGAAACTTGACTGATTTTATTTAGCATCATTAAAGAGCAGATATACC
>NDGN011553192.1:9657-24575 GCA_002564285.1 Tympanoctomys barrerae | reverse complement strand
TTTTTTTTTTTTTTTTTTTTTTGCTGAACTGGGGATTGAACTCAGGCCCTTGTGCTTGCCAGGAAAGCCTTTGTCCCACTGAGCCATCTACCCGGCCTCAGAGCTGGACTCCTAATGCCTGGGTTCTGTGATTGGCTTAATTTTCAGGAAGATTAAGACTCTGCCACGTGCATCTGGATCTTGCATGCAGTCGCTGTGGAATAGTTCTTAATCTTGCTCCAAATGAGTCTCTGGAGAAGAACTATTTTAGGTCTTTTTTCTTTCTCCCCACTGCCTTAATCTGAAACCAGAGTATCTTAGTTCCTTTCCTTGTCACTAGGAAATAACACCCAACACCTACAGATTAAAAAAGGAGGGGATTCTTTTGGCTCATAGTTTGTGCAGGTTTCAGTCCACAGCCTGGTGGCTCTAAGGTGACAGCATGGCAGAGAGAGGGCCATGGTAGAGTAGCATCTTGGTGTCCAGAGGTGTGAGGGAGGAGAACCAGAAAGGGAGGTGCACACGCCCTTCTGGGCCAGGCCCTCAGCGACTGCATACCGGCCCCACCTCCCCGCAGCAAGTCATAAGTCTCCATATTCGGATCATCTTCCTAAAGTCCTGCTTAGGAGTACTTGAGGGAGACCTAGACATGCACCATAACCAAAGGCATGCATGAATAGAAAACTGTAGAGCAGTTCATTTCTTTAAAAATTCACAATGATTGTTATATTACAGAGAAATTCAATTTTTGTGCACCTATTTGATTATTATTTCCTGAGGGCCTTTTTATCTTGTTTCTCTACTGTGCTGGACTTTATGGAGGCTACAAAAGTATTTAAGAGGAGCTCTGTCCTTGGGAACATTCTTATTATTTATTTATTTGGTACAGGGTCTCCTCACGCAGCCTGGACTTACAGTGATCCTCCTGTCTTAGCCTCTTCAGTGCTGGGATTACAGGTGTGCACTAGCATGCCTATTCTTGGTGACTGGTGTATTATGCCCAGAGTTTCAGGGCCAGGCACATGGCATGCAGTACTGGGGATCAAACCCAGGTCCTTGTGCTTGCCAGGCAGGCACTTAGACCGCTGAGCTATTTCTCCAGCCTGGACATTCTTATAGAAAAGGTAGAACCTTGATGAAGAAAGAGAGGTTATGGCTAGCAGGTAGAAGGAGTGGGGTTTCACAGCAAAGGACTCTCAGAAATGGGAGTCTTGTGTCCAGGGGCTGAGGAGTCAGGCTACTTGGCCATAGAGTGAGGACATCATTCATTCAATGGCTAGTTCTCATTTCCTGTTTCTGAGGCTGTCTTTAAAATGCAAAGGACCATATTGATTGTTTTCTAGCACTGAAGGGGGAATGGATTCAGAAAAACACCTTCTATGACACCTTCTGAGTTTCACAGAAGAGGTGGTACTATCAAGAGGCAGGCTGATTTTTTTGTTTGTTTTGAGGCAGGGTCTCATTATGCAGTTCAGGCTGGCCTTGACCTCGCTTTGTGAGCCAAGGTTGGCCTGGAACTTGTAGTGATCCTCCTGCCTTAGCCTCCCAAATGCTGCAATTACAGGTAGCCACCACCATGCCTAACTGAGGCAGGCTTATGGCGTCATAGCCTGGTGGAGGTGTGGCCCAGGCAGGACCTTGACCTGGCAGTGCCACCTCTGTCCACCTATGGTCTCAATGTGCCAGTTGGCTGACTCCTGAATAGCTGTGCTAGGAGTGAGCTCTTGCAAGGGCCCACATGCTAGCCTCCCTTTGGCGAGTAGATCCAACCAGCAAGCTCTGGGTAGGTGATGCCTCAATATCCCCTGCAGTTCGATGGCCTGCCTCTGGAGGAAGAGGTGCTGGAGGGCGATGGATCCTTGGAGAAGGAGCTTGCCATTGACAACATCATAGGCGAGAAGATAGAGATCATCCCGCCTGTGAACTCTCCTTCCTTGGATTTCAATGACAATGAGGACATTCCCACTGAGCTTAGTGACTCTTCAGACACCCACGATGAAGGTGAGCACTTGGATATGGGTCCAGAGCATCTTTTCCCCTCTCATTGTGAAGGCTTAAAACAAGTCTCTGGGTGAAGCTGGAGTCAGGACATAGGTTCCTGGTGGAGAGGTAGGTATCAGTGCTTGTTTAAAAAGGTACATTTGTGATTGGTATGCATCCCCTTTTCTAGTATACACTGCAAGACTCTTATCATTTTATGTTTGTCTCTCCTTGATCAATCATTACATTTGTCTCTCCTTGATCAATCAATACTACTTTGTCCTGTCATCTGCACTTGCCATACAATGTACCCTCCTGTGGACACTGGCTTACCTCGTGGCTCTGCCCCTCTCAGACACACAGCACAGGCAGTGTTTCATGCCACCAGAAAAGGCATCTGTCAGCTGCTCTTTGGAGATGGATTTTAAGGAAACTTCCTTAAGATGACTGTAAAATTTGTTAGTGACTCTAGCCTGGAATAGAGAGAAAGGGGTTCCTAAGTGAGATGGGCCTTGGAGACTCCCTTTCTCTGTCTACTAAAGTAGAGACTCCGTCCTTCAGTCTTGCACAGTGTTACTTTCTGGTGCTCACTCAGGAACCTGCTGCTGCTTATATTCCATGGATGGAAACCAAAGCCTCAGTATTCATGAAAGTTGTTGGTGGTTTTCCCACTGAATTGGTGATTGGTTCTTTCTAGTGTGTAGGCATAGACACAATCATTTATTGAAGTTTCTCTTCGAGGACACCCATAGTGGATTTTAACCCTTGGTTGGCTTTCCCACCCATCTAGGATCCAGGACTGGTACAAATAACTGTGCACCTTGGGTGCTGCCTGTTATCAGGATCGTTATTTACCTAAACTGAGACATGAACATCCGCCACTGTGTTTGTACAGTGCCCGATTTGTGCAGTTACGGGCATTATCTGTGTGATATACTTCTCTGGGTCCTAGAGGAGCCAGAAATAGCCTCCTTCCTGTGTGCGGTCACATCCCAGCCCATGCAAGTGGCAGTCATTCCATCCTGTATGGCGCTTGGGGCTTGGGAGGAGCACTAAGACCCAGCAGCTCCCCTGTGCCCACAGACGCTTTCTCCTCTAGCAGAAAGAAAGTTCTGGAAATTGCAGGTGAGATGCTCTGATTAACAATGCTTCACTAGTATCAGATTATTTTTGTGCCAGGCAGGTGCGGCAGCCCACACTGTGTAGGATGCTTTGCTTTGGAACCCTCTGGACCTTGCTCCATGGGTCTTTCTCTCCGGCTCATTCTGATTTATATTCTTTTGCTGTAATAAAACTGTAACCGAAAGTTTTATTTCTAAAGAGTGGCATTGAAATTATGGGACTGGGGCCAGGGAGATGGCTCAGTGGAATAAGCGCTTCCCTGGCAAGCATAAGGGCCTGAGTTCAATCCCCGGTTCTGCAAAAAAAATAAAAAAAAATAAATAAATAAAAAAAGAAGAAGTTATGGGACCTACAGGCTGTCTGATATGGTTAAGAATTACAGCTTTTCGGGCCAGCCCAGCCTTAGGTCATTCCAGATTAATTAGCAGCTCCTGAATGCACTTGTATCAGGTGTCACAGTGTCATTTTTTTTTTTTTTCAATCAGAATGTGTCCTTTGAGGTGCAGGCAGCCTCAGCAACTAGTCATTTGTTTGAAGTTTAGGCAGCAGTCAACTTAATTCAGAAGATTTGAAAGTGTAGAAGCAAATGTAGTCCTGTACCCCATAGTAGTACTGGCTGCATATACAAGAGCATTGGCATAAGATTGTAATGCCTAGTGATGTGGGGGCACCTTCGTTTGTGTAAGTAGACTCGATGTTCACACCAAGGTGAAATCACCTAAGGGTTCATTTCTTACTGCTTCTGTAATGGATTAAGCTGCGGTACATTCCCAAACTGTTTGTAAAGAATGAATGGACAGTGCCGGCTAGAGGAAATGGCCTGCAGGAAAGTAAGTGAGAGAAGAAGAGTCATAAATGGTGGGGACCAGGAGCTCCAGCTACCCTGACCTTGGTCTGGGGGACCCCTAGCCACAAGGACGTCAGTGCTCTGGAGCCTCCTGAACTCCTCCTTCACCACTGACTTCCTCTTCTCATCTTCTGTGCAGGGGAGGTGCAGGCCTTTTATGAGGATCTGAGTGGCCGGCAGTATGTGAATGAGGTCTTTAACTTCAGTGTGGACAAACTCTACGACCTGCTGTTCACCACCTCGCCCTTCCTGCGGGACTTCATGGAGCAGCGGCGCTTCTCTGGTCTGTTCTTCAGGACCGGGCCCTTCCTGACTGTCTGCCCTTTCCCCTTTCTCCTCCCTCTCCTCCTCTTCCCATGCAGTTTTTTCTTCCAGAGCACTTAGTGGTCCCGATGCCTTCTTTTCAGCCTTGCGTGGTGTGGGACCTTCTTGGCTATGTGTCCCTCTTTTCCCCTAGTGCAGCATCTTTACTCATGGCCTCTGTCACTGGCACCATGAGTGACCAAGACCTCCCTGGCCTCTGCCCTTACAGGGCTCACTGTCCAGTCCGGGCAGTGGCTCCCACTCACTGCAAGGTGCTGAAGGCATATGATGTCATCTCACTCAGTCATCACGGCTGCCTGCAGACAGGTCCTGGGGTGCCCAGCGCTGATGCCTCAGGGAGCTGAAACCCAGGGACTGAGCAGTGGGTTGAGAAGGGACTGAGCGAAGCTTCATCCTTAGGACCCGTAGTCCTGACTTCTTCCCACACCCCAGTTCTCCATCAGCAGAGACACAGTGCTTGCCCAGCAGAACTAGAAAAAAACACTGGGGCAGCAGTGAGCCCATCTGCTGGGAGAGGACATAGTAAGGACAGGGGGAGGTCATCCCCTAGAGCAAAGAACTTGTTCCCAAGGGACCCAGGGCCCCTGCACAGTAACTCCAGTGTTGCCAGCACCCCCGTAGGTGGCCTCAGGACCTTCTGCCCTGGCCTGGGAACAGTCAGCATTCTGGAGCGTCGTGTAGAATTTCGGCAATGCTACAATGAACCTCTTTCTGCTCTGACTCCCCCTCTTCCCACCCTCCTCTCCTGCCCCCTGGGCTCCTATTGGCTTCCTGGGGTGGGGGCTGCTGTCGGCAGACAGCGCAGAAAGAGAAGTTCGTTGGAACTTGGTGCTACTTCCCCTCCATCACGCCATTGCTCCTGTCTGCCCTCAGATATCATCTTCCATCCGTGGAAGAAGGAGGAGAATGGAAACCAGAGCCGGGTGATTCTGTATACCATCACCCTTACCAATCCTCTGGCTCCCAAAACTGCCACCGTCAGGGAGACTCAGGTGAGCACAAAGCGGTCCGAGGTGGCTCAGAGTGGGCTGAGAAGTTCTGGTGTGAAGGACAAAGGCGGGGTGGTCAGAAGATGTCTCCGGGCGCAAGTACATTTCTATATCTCCAGTGGTCATGTGTCTTCCCTTCAGGAGTTCTGGGATGGGGAGGGGAAATGCGGGCAGGTGCTTTTCCATCATGCTTCGCTTCAGTTTCAGCCAATAGGCTTTCCCTCCCCGCAGACCATGTACAAGGCGAGCCAGGAGAGTGAGTGCTACGTGATCGACGCAGAAGTTCTCACCCATGACGTGCCCTACCACGACTACTTCTACACTGTCAACCGCTACACACTCACCCGCGTGGCCCGCAACAAGAGTCGACTCAGGTGCGGGGTTTCGAGGGTTCAGGGGTTCATTTGGGGTCTTCCTGTTAATGTCCCTTTGCTCATGACAGAGAGGGAGCTTGGGAATTTGCCTGCAGATTCTTGATTCATCTTCTCACAAAAGCCTTCCGAGCTCTGCACTTCCCTGTCCTGACAATTCATTCCTTTTTCTCCCTATGATGTGTTCCCATCACTGTTGTGTGCACCTCTTAGTAAGACCTTTATCACTCCTATTCTTATTAGCTGCCTGTGATTTATTCAGTACTATCTAGGTGGGTTCTCTAGATTCACTGGAACCTTTAGAATGACCGCAGGAGTGGATTTATCATTAGTTTTTACATCAGTCACTGCACAGAATTACATCCCAGTCAGTGCCCAGCCTCAGTTCTTAGAAGTAGAAAGCTGGGCTCTTTCCCCTCACCATGCTGAGTGCGCTGTGAGTTCCCATTTGCCCTCCTGGCAGGAGTCCCCCCCCACCGCCACCCCAGCACATTGTTGGTTGATCTTGCCATGGAGCCTTTTCACATCAGAGCCCGGACAGTGTTGCGAGGGTGGACTTTCAGTTCTTGATGCCGGAGCGCAGTCACGGGAAGGAAGCCGTGTAGACCCCAGTGTTTTCAGAAGCTGTGGTCTAACTGGGAACTCAAGACACATGCCCACTTGAAGATCATCACATCATTTGTCTGTATTATAGGCCGAGTTCTTCCCACTGTAAGGAGCAAGAAACTCATTCATGTAATTCAAATAAAGTAGAAGTTAAGTGAAGAGTTCCATAGAGCTCTTGTAGCTGTCAAGAGGAGCTTAATACCTGAACCTGAGGAAGAGCTGGCCTCTTTCTCATCCTCTTAGTGTTGGTTTGTGTTTCCTTGGGAGTGAGCGCTTTGTACTGCTTCCTGATCTTCATAACCTTCCCTTCCCTCACGCTTCTCTTCCTCCTTCCTTCTTGTTTTCGCTCTTTCCTCTCACATCCCTCATTTGCCTCCTGACCCCTGCCAGTGCTTATGTTTCTTGACTCCACACTCCTTCAGAGGATCTTCCCAGTGAGCATCTCCCTGTGCAGTTCACACAAACTAGCTGGTGGACCTTGACTAGAACTCCACAGGGATGCGCCATCTCCATCCACTGAACAGGTGTTGGGTATGAAGCCAGGTGGCCTGGAGTGTGGGGTTTCCCCCATCGGACCTCAGAAGGGGTAGCATCCCTGAGGTTGGGCCAGGTAGGGCAGACAGCCTTGTGCACAGGGAGCATGAGCCGGAAGGGCCTCTTGGCACACACACACTCACCTGAGGAGGAAGCAAAGGGCACAGCTGCTGTACGGGTAGGGAGGAAGCCCACACTGCAAGAGGTAGGACGGGGTAGGACTAGTGGCGGGAGAAGGTGTGGGGGAAAGGCAGGGCTGTCAGGCTCTGTGTGCAGCGGAGAGGCAGAAGCCAGGGCTGGGAGCAGGGGATATTCTTCCAAGTGAGAGTGATGAGACCCCAGAGATTGGCTGGGATGTAAAGGGCTCCACTGCAGGGACGAGCCTTTTCTTGTCTATATGGTGAGCAGCCTGACACCATCGGGGGCCCCTGGGTAGAGGCAGTGTGGGATTGTGAAAGAATCCTAGGCTTGGCATTGGAAGCCCTTGTTAGCCTCTGGCCTGCCCAAATATTCAGAACCTTTGTCTTCCCCACTATAAAATGAGAACAAAGCTAGCTACCTCCTCTGGTCAGGGAGAGAAGATGACATATGGAGGTGAAAGGAGTTTTGGATGTCCCAAATCCAATCCAAACACAAGACTGCCTTGGAGATAAATGTGAACTTCCTGTTTCCCAGCAGTGGTGGGTCTGCTAGGAAGTAGTGACCTTTTTTTTTCTGGCTTGTTCTTTAGGGTCTCCACAGAGCTGCGCTATCGGAAACAGCCCTGGGGGTTAGTGAAAACGTTCATTGAGAAGAACTTCTGGAGCGGGCTGGAGGACTACTTCCGCCATTTAGGTGAGTGCCAATATCATTTACGGCCCATTCAGCTGCAGAATCAGTGTAGCCGGTACAGCTGTCATGCAGGGGTATGGGGGAAGGACCGGAAAGGGAGAGACAGAGACAAGGAAGTGACTTGGTGGGGTCCCTAAGTCTGCCCCCAAAGTGGATCATTTAATGTATATGTGGATCTATGCATTTTTCAAAAGACTGTCTACAGCCTTATGAGATAATTAAGGTGTGTGTGTGACACCCACCCTATGCACCTTTAATGATACTTGTAACAGTGCTAATTTTTTGAGAGATATCTATGTTTCACTTGTGAATGCATCTATTTAGAGAGCATGTGAATCCTCAAACCTGTGTTTGCATCTAATACAGATGTGCAGGTACTAGAACACATGACTCTATACAATTTTGACCTCCAGAGGAGGGGTTAAAGTAGGGCTCCAGAATGACTTCCTATAAGAGTCATCTGCCCAGCCATCCAGCTTCTGAGAGTACAGAATAGAAAAATTGTTCCTGTAGAACTGCCAGAGGCCATGCTTTGGGTGGAAGGTATGGGAAGGTGGACCCCTTGTGGCCCTTTGTCTCTGACAGAGAGTGAGCTCACAAAGACAGAGAGCACCTACCTGGCTGAGATGCACCGGCAGTCTCCCAAGGAGAAGGCCAGCAAGCCTCCCACGGTGCGGAGGAGAAAGCGGCCCCATGCCCACCTGCGGGTGCCTCACCTGGAGGAGGTGATGAGCCCGGTCACCACCCCCACCGATGAAGATGTGGGCCACCGGATCAAACACGTGGCAGGTGTGTTCCAGGTGGAGCTGGGGGTATGGATTGGGGCTGTGGTCTGCCTGGAGTCGTGTGCCCGTGCCGGGGAATATGTGCATGCTCATTCTAAGCCTTGGGTACAAGTTTTACGTAATTTGAATGTAACTTACTAAACATGACATTCCTGGCCTTCTGTCTATGTCCCTTTGCCCTTTAAGTTCCTCAGCTGTTTCTGAGCCTTTACGTATTTTGGTTAACCAAAATTTCTTTGGGTTTCTGTTGCCTAAGCTCTGAGCCTCCTGCGCCATCTCCTATCCACAGCACCCATGTTCTAGGGAAGTGACACTAAGGTGAAGCTAAAACTCACATCCTAGCGATTAATCTATAACCCAGAGATCAGGGAGTCCGAGGCAATGCCTGGTCCTTGGCCGCCATGCGCCCAGGAGGGGTCTTTCTTCCTCTTCCCACCCAGCCATGAAATTCTGGGGCTGGGAGGGGCCTAGAGGTTGGCAAATCCCTACTTTACAAACTGTCACCTGCACAGTGCTCATGGGGACAGGGAGGACGTGGATGAAGAGGTGGGTACACAGGCCTCTGTGTCCTGCCTCCTGGCTCCACCAGAGCACTCCTGTTAATTCCCCATGCAGTTTCTGACTCCTGTTGCATTTAAGCAAACTGATTCTCAGAGAGGTTTTGTGACTTGCTGGACATTATGTGGCTGCCTCTAGTCCTAGCCCTGGAATCCTTCCCCTTCCTTTAGCAAAGCTCACTGTCCCGTACCTGTATATTCTAGCTACTTAGGTCTGTGGAGTTTCTCATTTGTTCCCTGATTACCTGATTCTGCCAAGACCTTTTTGCTTGGGGTTTGTCTGCTCCTGTAGCAGCGCCGGGAGGAGCGACTGTAGCGTTGCTGCTTGAGCAGTGTCGGCAGTTAGTGTGCTTTCGGGCCGTGCCGGTGACGTGCTTATTCCTCCAGCAGGTTCCACACAGACGAGGCATATCCCTGAGGACACGCCCAACGGTTTCCACCTGCAGAGTGTGTCCAAGCTGCTGCTGGTTATCAGCTGTGTGTAAGGAACTCGGGTCTCTCGGCCCACCCCCACCGCAACACCTTCCCTTTCCTGTCTGGTGCAGTATGCGGGAGAGCTCCTTTACATGCCTCTCTCCCTCTTTCTGTTTCTTTGTTTTGTTTTCATTTGGTTTGGTTTTTGGTCCGCTATTTCTGTCCAAATCCGTTGCTGTCTGTCATTTCTTACCTCTTCTTTTCTCTGTTTCACTTAGGAGTCATGGTATTGCTGGCTTTGAGGAAAAAAAAAAAAGCCATACACAACATCCACACCCTTTAGGAACTCAATATCAGCTGGCTGAGACCCAAAGGATGTTCACGATTCCTACACAGTAGGGTAGGAATTAACACAGAGATACCACAGAGCATTTCAGGAGTCTTCCTGTGCAGTAGACACATTGGGTATTTGTTCAGAGCCAGGTCCTAAAACCATGAATACCTGGAGCCCAACTCAGGTAGGGTCACTAGATAACACTGATGACTTCAGGCCAGGACATGTAGACCCTTGTTTTAATGTAGGTATATGTCACTCTACAACATTATAAAACCATAGACTCAATAATTTGCATAAAACATTGCCAAGCTATTACCAGGGAAGTTGAAAGAAGTGAAAGGGTAGGGTAGGAGGTCACAGCTAGTTCTCCATGCCAGTGTTTGCCCACAGCTTTTGTAAACCATATTGAGTAGGCAGCAGCCAGGACAGCTAAGAACAGCTCCTCCACTTGGTTCCGCCCACTGCCTGACATCCCACCCTTCCTTGGATGGGGCTGGCATTGGTGACTGGCAGGCACAGTAGCTGCCCAGATTCAGACTCCCTGCTGCATAGCAGGCATCAGGCTTTCTCCACTTCGGCTCTATTTTAGCTCTGTAGCCTCCCTGGAGCTTTTGCTTAGAGGCAGAGCCAGGGGCTTACCCTCTGGAAACCCTGGAGGAAGCCTACAAGTGACACAGGCAGACTTACGTTATGACAGTATTGCAGATGGATTGGAGGAAGAAAGACTGGATGCAGGGAGGGCCATCAGAGCCAACTGCAGTGGGCCCAGTGGGGGTGGCTTTCAGGCTGAGGGAGGGAACGGAACTGGGAGGTCCCAGAAGGGGAAGACTCATGAGCCATTATTGATTATGCCACAGAGGAAGCTGAGCTTCCGATCTGAGGTCCTGTGGGTAGTTGTCATTAACAAAAACGTGCGCTTTGGTGGGAAGCTGTGAGAGGTGACACCATCCGCTCCGGGAGTGCCCGAGATGCTGCAGGTTGTGCAGGGGGAGGTGACAGGAATTTGTTGCTGTGGGCCTGTCACTTAGAAGCCATGCTAATCATTCACAGCACTTCAGCCATGGTGTGAATGGATTAGCGTACGGCTGGACGGGTGAGGCCAGGAGGCCCCTGGGGACTCCTTCGAGGAGAAAATCCTCAGGGGAACAAGAGAAATATTACTAACTTTAGTTGAAGCGTCAGCTAAAAGGAGGTTCAAATTTTTGCTGACTACAGCATTAGAAACCAAGATATTACAGTAGTACCACATTAATTAGTATAAAGACAGCATAAAATCAGCAAGACTCACTTTTGTAACAGCAATTCGATGTGATTCATGGTATTGTTATGTTACAACTGTATCTGGCATTGGATTTTGGTCAGTTCTGTGTTGAAGCTCTCTGTATTTTGACTTAAGAGAATTTTGAAGCACAGTGTCGGCCAAGCCTGAGGCTTTGTGAGTTGAGGCTGAGCAGGCCTTCCAGCTCAGCCCAGGAGACCCAGGCTGTGCTCGCAGTGGGCACCACACGGTTTGGCCAGTGTCTGGCAGCATCTTACCACTCCACCTGCAGGGTGGTGACTCAACCTCCCACCTCTCTCTTCTGTCAGACTCTTCTGTCACAGCACCCACGGGTGTCCTTGGCCCTTTCCTAGCACAGGCAGGGTTGTGAACATGAACCCAGATGCCAGCACCATGTGCCAAACAGGTGGGCACTCAGATAATCCGCTGCATGGGGATATGGCTCAGGACAGTATCGCTGAAACTGAACACAAACTTCAGGGAAGTGCACAGGGAGAACACAGAGAAGTCCCAGGGGTTTGCACCTGCCTGCTGAAGCAGGACTTCCTTCCACAGAACCAGAAATGTGAACCAAAGATCCATTCTCATGCATACAGCGTGAGAAGTCTAAGGCTCAGCAAAACCTGTCTTCCCCTCTACTCGTCTCCTCTTCCACCTGTTTGTGTCACCTCCCTGCTTCCAGCATCTTCTTCCTCTGTGTCTCTCTCCCTCTGCTCTGTGGCTGCCCCGCTCTGCACTAGAGGGTTTCATACCTGTCCTTCCTCATCTGCAGACCAACCTCAGTAGGGGAGGGGCTGTGTCCTTACAGAGAAGACTGGGTTTCAGAGGAGCTAGGAAACTGGATCAAAAGTTAAGAAATGAAGCGGCAAGCCCCACTTTGTGGCAGTGCTGTGCCTGTGGGCCCCCTCTTTGCCCTCATTTTATGTCTCCATCCCAGACCTCCTCTGTATCCTGCACACCCCATGGGGCCCTCCAGCCCCTGCTCCCTCCTTGTTCTTCCACCTCCAGTCCATTGTGACTCAGGCTCTGGACGGCCTTGGCTGGTCCTTGTGACCCCTGTTAGACAGAGGCAGGGGCAGGCTCAGGGAGGGGCCTGCCTAGCTTAGGGGAGTTCTGCCAACACCTGTGCAGCCGGTGCCAGCAGAGCTGGGCATCCCACCGCATCTTCCCCGCTGGCATCGAGTTGCCCAGAAATCTCCATGAAACCCCAGGAGTTAATCCACTTTACCTCCTCTCACTCCTTCCTTGCTAGGTGTCCTCATTCCTGAGGCCTTTGCCGTTAGTATTTCCTCCATGTGCACTTGCTCCCTGGCTCAGTTTAAGTACAATTCCCCCTCTCCTGTGCGCCTGTTTCTAACCTCTGCCTCCTCCCCATTTTCTTCCTTGCTCCCATTAGGATCTGTTTCAGGTACTGGCTCTGACTCCCACCCCATCACGTTTCCTCTCCTCTTCCCTCCTCTGCTCCAGCACCTGGCTTTCAGGGGTCCTTGTGTCTCGTTGCCTTCACCCACACTGCTCTCCATGGCTCTCACGCTGTCCTCGGCCCCTTGGGGAGACGAGGCTGCTTTTCTCTCTGCCCTTCCCTTCCTCCCTTCAGCTCACTCATTCCCTCCCTACCATGCTTCCTATGGCCCCGTGGGCAGACACAGCAGCCTGTGGGGGTGGGGAGATCGCTGGCTCAGGTTCCAGCTCATCGCTGCTGTGTTTTCCTGCCTCTCCTAGTCTGGTGCTGCTGGTCATCCTTAACATGATGCTCTTCTACAAGCTCTGGATGTTGGAGTACACCACCCAAACCCTCACTGCCTGGCAGGGTCTGAGGCTCCAAGAAAGGTAATCCTGGCCGCACCCCTGTACTTGTATCACATCCTCCTGTACCCCACCAAGTGCTGAGCCCTGGCTTCTGCCTCCCCTGGGACTGCCCTGCCTCCCTTCCCCCGGGGACAGCCCTTCGCATGAGCTCTTAGGCAAGCCCCCAAACTCTGACCCTATAGTTTTTGTCCACTTCTGATTTGGGGGTGGGAGTCCCAGGGGCAGTGGGTAGAGGGCAAATCACTCTGATGTGACTCTCTGTCCTTTAGGGGTCTGGGAGCACAGGACAGTCTGCTGAGCATAACTCCAGCTGCTGGGGTGCCCCTTCTTCTGCCCCACAGGTTACCCCAGTCTCAGACAGAATGGGCCCAGCTCTTAGAGTCCCAACAAAAGTACCACGATACTGAGCTCCAGAAGTGGAGGGAGATCATCAAGTCCTCAGTGATGCTGCTTGACCAGGTGGGCTGCCCCGACCTCTCAGCCTCCCTAGTTCTGAGGAGACAGAGCTCCCCTTGCCCTCGGGGAGAGGCTGGTCTCTGTCACCACCCTCTCCTGAAGTGCTCCTTCCACACATTCTTCTCGCACACTATCTGTTGCTCTGATTTTAAAGTCACTTTTTGAAAGGGCAGATAGAAACCCGGGTGTACTCCCTAAGACAGTGACAGTACATAGGGTTTGCAGCAGAAAGGCTGTAGATTAGATGAAATAAAAAGTAAGATCTCTCCCCTCCCTCCCTCCCTCCCTCCTGTAGTCACCCTCCAAGGCAACTCACTGGCTAGATGACTATGTTATATCTTTATTTTATAGTACATTTTCCTATTTCTTCTAAAAGCCATATTTAAAACAAATAACCCTGGGCACAAATCCATAATTAGCTCAGTTTCCTTGAGGAAGAGAGCTTTCTTTTTTCCTATAGAAAAATGGAATATTCTGCTTAAAAAAGAACTCCATATGGCCATGAAAAATTCCTTTCCTATGCAAAAGAATTGAAAGTTCCAGACTTTACCCCCAAATTAAAATTTAGTGGTGTTATTCTGATGTTATCTGGATGGCTAGAAATGAGATAGAATCCTTGATTTGCCCCTAAATGTTTTTTCTAACCTTAAGGAGAGGGGTGTTGTATCAGTTTTCCGCCTTGTGATCACAGCCTATTGGGACAAGAGGCAACACTGAAGGCATCATCATTTGGTTTTTACCTGCAAATTAGAGAATAATGCAAGTCAAGAGACCCAGTATCATGTTTGGCTTTGGAGCTACTTTTAAGGGGAGCATTTTGTTTATTTGCTTTTGAGATAAAGTCTCTTTATTGTCCAAACTGGCCTTGAATTTACCATGTATCCCAGGCCAGCCTCAACTCATACCAGTCCTACTGTTTCAAGTGCTGGCAGTATAGGCGTGTACCACCATGCCTGGCCTACGGAGGGCTGGTTTGCAACCCGAAGAAGGGAAACTGCACAGTGGAGTTTGAATGTGCCCTCATAGTAAGACAGTTGATGGGATGGGGTTCCATCTCTGGGGTGCAGTGCTGGCTCCGCCCCAGGTTGTGCTGAGCCAGTGATTGAGACTGGGCATGGTGGTGCAGGCCTGTAATCCCAGTGCTTGGGAGGCTGCAAAACAGCAGGATCACACTGAGTTCAATTTGTGTAGTGAGACCCTGTACTAAATACAACAAACAAGCAAACAAACAAAACTATAAAGAAGGTTGATGGGAAAGGGGACCTGGGGCAAAGCAAAAGGATGTCTTCCAGACAGCGAAGCCGACCGTCTAGAGGGCTGAATCAGGGCTAGAAATTAAATTATAATTTGAGCCAGCCTGTATGAATAGATGCCTTGTGGTTAGAGCTGCGCAGCCGTAAATCAGGCTGCTTTGGAAGACTGAGAATCTCACATCACAAGTGTTCAAGAATCGTAAGAATTTGCAAATTGAAGGAAAGACACTTTGGGCTGATACCCCAGAATCCTTTCTGGCTCTAGCATCATGTCTCAAAGTGGGTCCCCTCACTAGGGCACTGGTCCCTCACTAGGGCTTGGCCCTACAAGAGGTGAAAGATGTTTAGATTAATTCCCTTCAAAAATAAGTTTTAAAAGAGCAATGACTGGCAAGCACAAGGGTAAGTTCAATCCCCGGTTCTGCAAAAAAAAAAAAAAAAAAAA
>NDGN011553185.1:6185-27599 GCA_002564285.1 Tympanoctomys barrerae | reverse complement strand
GGGAGATGGCTCAGTAGAATAAGCGCTTCCCTGGCAAGCACAAGGGCCTGAGTTCAATCCCCCCCCCCTTTTTTTTGGTTCTGCAAAAAAAAAAAAAAATTTTCATTAAATGTAAATGGAATAAACACTCTGAATAAAAATCAGACAATGTTAAGACTAGATTAAATAAATGAAACTTGTCAGTACACGTATATAAGAAACATAAACATAGAAGCACAGACAAGTTGATAGTTGAAAGGAAAATGGAAAAAGTTATCTCATACAAATATTAAGCCTTCTAGTATAGCTCTATTAATACCAGGCATAAGAGTATTTTGAGTGTTCTAACTTCTGTTTGACAATTGAAACAAAAATTGTCAGATATGTTTCCAAATGTATGCTGAGGAAATATTGAAAACCATGATATAAATAAGATAAGGTAAAGGGACATAAAGATAAGTTTCAGCATTTCACTGAAACTGATAGAACGACAATAGCAGTAGGCTATGATAAGTATGTGTACATGCTAAAGTATAGACTTGCTAAGCTATAGATGCCATGCAAAGAACAAAAACAATACCGATGCTGCAAAGGACTTTTCTCCAAAAAGAAGTCACATAGGTGGCCAATAAACACATAAGAAGATGTTCAGGATCAACAACCATTAGAGAAATGCACGTCAAAATTACAATGAGGGGCTAGGGAGATAACTCGGTGGTCTAAGTGCCTGCCTGGCAAGCACAAGGTCCTGAGTTCGAGTTCTAGTACTGCACACTGTGCTGGTCTTGGAACCCCAGGCATGCTGAGCTGGCCCCAAAACCAGGCCTATAATCCCAGTGTTGGGGAGGCTGAGACGGGAGGATCACTGTAAGTCTGAATTACATAGGAATACACTGTATCCCTCAAAATTGCCTTTAGTAGGGCAATTATGAAAAACAAAAACAAATGTTGGTGAGGATGTGGTGAAGTTGGAATCCTTGTGCGCTATTGGTAGGAATGTAAAATGGTGCAGTGTCTGTGGAAAATGACATGGCCTTTCCTAAATACCTACATAAATATGTGCAAATAAATTTTAAACAGTGAATTATAGTATGATCTACCTGTTCTACCTCTAGTAGGCAGAGACTCAGACAATCACACACCCATGTTCATAGCAGCATTGTCCACAGTTGCCAAAAGGTGAAAACTACCTAATGTCTATCAATAAATGAACGGATGAAGAAAATATGGTCTACACAAACAATGGAATACTACTCAGCCTTGAAAGGAAAGAAATCCTCATACAGGATACAACATGGATGAACCTTGAAGACAAGCTAGTCACACAAGGACAAAGATTGTTATAATAAGGTACCTGGATCAGTCAAGTCCATAGATTCAGGAAGTAGAACGAGGCTGTCACAGGCTGGGAGACAGGATAGCTGGGATGTTATTATTGAACAGGTAGTAGTTACAGAGTTATAAAAGTTCTAGAAAAAATGTGAAAAACTTTGGTGTGTAAGGCTGTGTGAGAGTCTGACACCAAAGGCGTGGCCAAAGGAGCATTTCATTGAGAGCATGTCAGAATTAACACGTTTGCTCTGCGAAGAGAAGAAAAAACAAGCAACAGACTATAGAGAGAACTATTTGTGAGGAATGTAGCTGACAAAGGACTGCTGGGTGTCTACAATATACTGGGCAGTCTGCAAACAATGCCAAATAAAACAATTAGAACGCAGGCAAAAGACAGCAGGGGAGTCCACTCAAGATGATATACAGGGCTGGCGAGATAGCTCAGCAGACTAAGTGCCTGCTTAGGCAAGCGCAGGGACTGGGGGTTCGATCCCCAGCACTACATGCTGTGCCAGCCCTTCCCCTGAGCAAGCTGAGCTGGCCACGGACACTGGGTGTGGTGGCACATGCCTGTAATCCTAGCGCTGGAGAGGCTCAAAACAGGAGGATCACTACGAGTCTAAGCTATATAGTGAGTCCATGTACCAAATACATTTTAAAAAAGAAGGTAATATACAGATGGCAAATACGGGGAAAGAAAGATGTTAAACATCATAAGCCATCAGGAAAATGTAAGTTAAAACCAGTGAGACATCACATCCTGGTCAGAATGGCTCAACTAAGAACTATTGGCCACTTGGCACAGCGTGGACACAGAGAAGCTAGGTTATTTACGCATTGCTGACGGCAAGGTAAAACGGAGACACTTTAGGAGACAGTGTAACCGTTTTTTAAAAAACAAAACATGTGGTGGCTGTTCATCCGGGGATAGAAAGGGTTCTGCCATGCTCCAGCCTGCATGTGCTGTGCACACTTGGGGGAAAATCAGAATGACGGGATCAAGGGCAGTAACCACGCTCACCACGCTCACCCTGGCTCTGCTAGGTCCTGTGCTGTGTGCGGTATCTTATTTAACCTCCCCGATTTAGTTCCGTCTGGAACAGATCAGTATTAAAACCTCTCCCACTTTCATGATGAACACAGAGGCTCATAGTTCCATTGGTTGTTCAGGGCCACGCAGTAAGTGGCAGAGCTAGGATTTGAACTCCTAATACTAATAAACTCCTTAATCCCACTTGATCTTTATTGCCCATTTCACAAGCGAGTAAATAGGACTGAGCAAGGAAAGGTTAAGCCAACTGTCCCGGGACACCCAGCGGGAAGCCGCGATGCTTAACCCAAGGCCGCGCTCCCCATGGGCTGGGTCGCTACGCCCTAGACTTGCGCCTAATTTTCCCACCGCGGTCCCCGGAGGAGACTGCCTGCCTCCTTGTCCCGGGGAGGAGTGGAGAAGGGCGGGCCTGAGAGCGCAGTCCCCTCCCCGGCCCTCCCCGGCCTTCCCGGGCTTTAAGCCAGCGTCGGCCTGGACGGGGCAGTCCCCGGTGCCCCGCGCCGGCGATCGCGCCGATGGCAGCGCTAGCGGCGCTGGCCAAGAAGGTGTGGAGCGCGCGGCGCCTGCTAGTGCTGCTGCTGGCGCCGCTGGCTCTGCTGCCGGTGGTCTTCGCCCTGCCGCCCAAGGTACCGCCTCCCCCGCCTGGCCGACCCTTCCCTCCGCTCAGCAGGCTCACGGGACCGTGAGCTCTCTCCCCTTTAACCTGCCTCTGGGGACACCAGGCTCTTTTTCCTGCGGCCTCGCTCCTCCGTGCCCCACCTATCCTTCTAGGTCTTCCCACATCTACGAGATGACTGATTTTTTGAGCTGTAGCTGTGTATTTAGCGCCGTGCGGTACCTTTCCCTCTAGGGTCAGCGAGTCTATGAGCGGTATGACCTGAAGTAACATTTATCCTAAGTGAGAATGGAGGAAATGATGGCATCTAGCCACAGGGGTGAAGAACTAAGCCTGGACCACAGGAGCTGGCCTGCTTCACCGCAGGTCCTTAGGGTACACCTGTAATGCCAGAGCCCTATTTTCTCATATTTGCACTTGCTTTGGGTGAGGCTGCACCTCGCATGCCTTACCTTTTAAGAGCCTTTTCATGACCCCCAGAGTGAAGACCATCTGACCCTATTCTCTGGAGGTGAAAACCAAGGCTCAGAGAGAAGTGACAGTAGCAGAATCAGTCACATATCGAGGCCCTGGGGAGAAGGAGACCCCGGCTTGTCAGAATCCAGAGCGCTGGCTCTTTCCAGGCTTCCAAAGCAAGCATCTCTAAAGATCAAAAGCCACGAGCTGACTGAGGGTTCAGAAGTCCGTCAAAATCAACAGGGGAGGTGGGGGGGCATGAGGGCTGGAAGGAGATGGTGTTGGAGGTCCCTGCGGGTGCCTCACCTGCGCCAAGTGTGGCTTGGTGGGAGGGCACCAGGCTCAGAAGACGTCTCCAACCTGAGAAGTTGCTTCACCACCGTCAGATACAAGGGTAGCAAGGCTGTCGTTCACCTACGTGCTGCTGGGCCCTGGTCTGCGGAGACCAAGGGGAGCTTCGGGAGGACTTGGCTTCCTTGGGGACCTGGAGGGAGGAGGGGATAACAGGTGACACCAAGGTGATTGGGACTAGGACACAGTGATTTCTGTGGTGAGGAATTATCTAAGCTGTCAGACTTTCTGATTTGGCAGAAAAAAAATGATAGAAAAAGGATTAGGTCACTTTTTCAGACAACATTGGGCACTTTCAGTGTGGTACGGTCATAGAACTGGCCACTTTTTTCAGAAACAGCCCACCCCAGGTGGCCCAATGACCAGGGTCCTTGAGCATCCTTTCCTCTTTGGGCCTCGCTTTAGCTTTCTTTAGCAAGGGGTGGTCTTCTGGGACAGATGCGAGGCATGTGTGGATTAAGGCTTGTTGCAGCCTCTTGGCAGACAGGAGGCGGGAGGAAGCGCCCAGGCTGGAGCGTGGGATGCAGGGAGGGAGACACGCAGGGCATGGGGTTTCTGCCCCTGGAGTTCACAGCTGCTCCCTGCTCCTTGCTCTAGCGAGATCCCGAGCTCGGGAGCGGGCTCTTGTGTGAGGGGGCTGGAGGCTCAGTCTCTGAGGGACTCTCTGGAAAGAAGAAGAGGATTTCCAGTGGCAGACGGCTGTGTTGGGCTTAGGCTGGTCCTCTGCACTTGGCTCGGAGGTGTGCTTGGGCAGGGAAGACTGCGGTGAGTGCGGGGCTCCCTGTGGTGGCCCTCAGCCTGACGAGAACGCATCCTCTTCAGGGCCTGGCTCTTGCTCTATCTATTGCTGGCACCATGGTGGCTTCTCACTCCCCGTCCTGTGTAATGGCTCCCACGGCCTGGGAGGCAACTGCTATTTGAGTGCCCCATGGACAAGTTAGGAAAGAACTCAGCATGGTTGGGTGACTTGCCCAAGGCCACGCCGCTGTTCCAGAGCCACTGCACAGAGCCGACTTGTCACTGCTGTCCACTTCTGTTTCTAACTGCAATGTGTTCCTTGGTCACAAATCATAGGGCCCCTCTGTGGGGGCCCTAGATGTCACCGCCTTGTAGTGGCTGATCCAGCAAGCCTCTGCCCAGGAGGCTGTCCTTCTGCAGGGGCAGGGGAGGTTGAGCCTCCTTCCAGTTCTCTGTTGGCCCATGTCATGCTCATGATGGAACTGTCATTGTTATATTCCAGTGTTAAGAACTGCCATGCTTCTCTCCTAAAGAGTGAGTGGAAGTACTTCAGAGAACATGGCTCTGGTTTTTGCCGACAGCAGGCTTGCTATATATATGCAAGACGTGGGGAGGCCACTCTTATCTTGCCCCAAACTGTGCTGACCCCAAAGGCTGGTGGTTTAACTTAAAAATGTTCTCTCTGTGCAAAAATGCCACTCCAAGGCAAGCATCCGCAGCCTCTGCCCCATGCCCCCTGGTCACCTCTGAGCTTCTGGGCCACCAATGCAGACTGTGCTACACGTATAGAATCCTAAGCTTCGGGTAATAGATCAGGAAAGAAGGTCAGAAAGACCATGTGCTGCATGGTGGTGAGCCTGGGCCTTGTTCCTTGCTGAGTCTGGTTTTCTAGCTTGGTGACATCTCTAGGCTAGAGATAGTCCTAGTCTGATGTTCTAGAAGTCACTGGCTGCTGTCAAGTGTAGAGCAGGTCCTGGAGGAACGGTTCTGGGGATGCAGCGACTGGTGCCACTGGGGCTCCACCAGAGTGTCAGAAAGACGGAAGGTTGCCAGGCCTCCAAATTTTCCAAGGATGGCTATGTGGGGAGTGATCTTGGATAGCTGGTGAGCACAGATAGGACTGTTCACACAAGCTTGCAGGGAAACATCTGCCTTTCTGTTTGCAGAGAAGTCAGGCTCCTTTTCCGGCCTTGCACTCACCAGGAGCAATCCAGAGTGGTGCTCACCATGACTGTAAGGATCCTTGAGGAAGAGGAGTTTGGGGACATTCTAGGCAGAGCTGCCATTGTGTCACGTAGGCTGCACACTGAACAGGGACCTTGGGGAGGCAAGGGAGGCTGAACCAACCTGCACGCCTGAGGCACACAATGCCCTGATGACACCAAGAAAGGCCCCTTCTCTAGTGGCATGAAAGTGTCATTGGTGCTCATGGCAGATTTGTCATGGGATGGGTGTCTTCTCACAGGCTGGAGTACACCTGGAACGCCAGAGCCCTATTTTCTCATATTTGCTTAATTTCAGCAAAACGATCATTTCAGTACCAGTCTTAGGCTTTGGGATCAGAGCTGAATTCTCATTCCACAGACTTGCTCTGTGAACTGGAACGGGCCATGTCACTTCCCGGGGCCTCAAATTCTTCCTTTACCGCACGACCACAGTGTCAGCTTCCTGTCTGGTTAGTATCTGGGTTCTATGGAATCTAACCTCGTGTCTGTACCGTATATGTGCTGAAGGTGTGTCTAAGTGGTCCCATTTTGCAGCTCAGGAAACTGAGGCCCTGAGGAGTTAAATGATGGGAATCACCTGGATCCTGTGGTTGGGCAGCCTGGATTTGGGCTTTGGCTTTGAAATGACAAAGAGGGGATGAGATTTCTAGAGTTTCTGGGCCTTAGTCTATTCATCTGTGAAGTGGAGAGAACCTCTACCCATCGAATGGGGCTGCTCTGAGAATTTAGAGAAGACGCTGTTATAGAATAATAAATTTAAAAAAAAAGAATAATTAATTGGAGCTCCTGAAAAGAAGGACAGCAAGGCTGGATGAAATCAGCCACAGTGGTCTCACTGAACTTAGTCTCTCTCTAAGTGAGCCCTGACCTAGGCAAACTTCTCACATTTATTGAGGGCCACAAACCAGCTAAGGAATGTGCATAAATAATTTGGCATAAACAAATTGCTATCTATATTGTCTTCTGGCATTTGCCGGCTAGTTTACATATCCCTGGTTGGTGACTTCCCAGGTAAAAGAACAAAGAACAGATGGGGCGGGCGCTGCCTCCAGGAATCTGTTACCACCTTGTCTCCAGCTTGCTGGAATTACAAGGAGCCAGTTTCCTTAGGCTCTGTTCTTTGTTCCTTGCACCCTCGAACAGTAAACTTTTGGCTCATATGACTACAAGGCACAGACATTGTGTCTTGATAGGGGTCACAGCCCCCTCCCTCTGCATGTTAGCGTGTGCTGTGTTACCTGCCTTACACATTTCAGTTCATTACTTTCTGTAGCAGTCTTATGAAATAGCAGTAGTGACTGTCTTCATTCTTACAGACTAAGAAAGGGAGGCCCAGAGAAGCAAAGTAACGTTGCCATAGCTACCGAGTACTAGGCCTCTTCTTCCTCTTCTGACCAGGGTATCAATGAGGCTCCGTGGTGTCCTTGTCAGCATAGATGGTGGCCCAGTTCCCTACCTGTGTTCATTGCTGTGTATGGGGAGCAGGCGTGGGGAGAGGAGGATAGGCTCCAGTTTCTTGTGAGCCCAATGGACTCCCAAGGATCCTTATAGGAGGAGGCAGAGCCCAAGAGAATCAGATGACAGCCGAGGCCAAGGGATGAGAGTGACCCCCAAGCTGGGGGAGCACAAGTTCCAGCCTCTTCTGGAGCTTCCCTGGGAACTAGCCTTGTGACACTTTGCCTCTAGTTTAGTAAGAATGAGGTCACACTTCTCACCTCTGAAGCAATGTCACTAAAACAATTATGTTGTCTGAAATCCACATTAGGGATAATTTGTTATAGCAGCCCCAGGAAATGAATCCCTGGGAGAAGCATCTGCTGTTTCCCCCAGTGGAGTGGTCAATGTAACCTTGACTCTGCCCTGAACGCTGGCAGGCTAATTGCCCACCATTCACAAGCCCATCCCAACCTGTGGGCCCTCTGTTCTTGGGACGTACACCCCCATGTTCCAGAGAGATCTGTGCTGGGTGAAGAAACCCCAGGCTTTGGATTCCTTTGGGTATGAGCTCATTTCTGGCCCTACCCTGATGAGCTGTGGTTCAGGGAGTCTTTACTTCTTTATGCAGGTGCATTCTGGGAATGATCCCAGGCTCATCTGAGAGCTGGAGCTGAGTGCAGGTGGTCTAGGGGTGGGACCGGCTGTGAGGCCACTGTAAGGCTCCAGGGTCAGGCTGGCAAGCCAAGAGGGCTTCCTGTCTTGGGTGGGTTTGTCATTTGGGTTGGATGGGGCAGGTGCAGAGAGAAACGACGGATGCTTCTGGGAACACTGAGTAATCTGAGAGGGGCTCTGGGACATAGGGACCTCCCTGGAGTGACCTGGGTAGGCAAGTGTGTGTGTGTGTGTGTGTGTGTGTGTGTGTGTGTGTGTGTGTGGTCTGGTTTGCATAGGAGAGTACTGCTTGCAGACTAGTCCTGAGAAGCACAGCCCTCTAGGATATTTCAGCGTCAAACAGAGAAACTAAAAATCATGTTTAGTACGACCCCTCCTGTCTCCCTTCCTTTTCTCCTCATGCTTCTCCTCTTCAGACCTCTCCAGATCCCTCATGCCTCAGCTTCATGCTCACGGTTCCCTGGAAAGCTTTTGCCCTGATCTTCTCTGCTCATATAGTCTTGGCACCAGTGGCAGCTTCTCCTAGGAGTTCTCTTTGGTGATTCTTGCAAGCACACTTGCCATCCTCCTACTCCAAGGCACTCTGACACAGCTTCTTGTTTAACACCTCCATCTGAAAACATCACTTCTTTGTAGAGTGTCTGCCTCTCTCTCTGGGCTGGGAACAATGTAAGGGTGGAATCCATGTCTATTGTGTTCTCAGGGCAAGCCTAAGATCTCCGGCGATGTCCAGGGCATAGTATGTGCTCGGGAAGCCAGCCCTGAATGAGTGAACTTGGAGTTCGACCCAGAGACTACTTTCAGGACTGTGTCCAGCTTTTGTGGACCATTTGAGCCAAAATCAACGTATTCAGCCTTTTCTTTTTTTAGCTGGGGCAACTGAGGCCTGGAGTGCGTGTGGAGGGACTTTATATCAACATGGTGGTCCCAGTGCCCTCCTCTGTGTCCCCCGTAAGTCCCTCCTACTGAGCTTGACCTGCTGCCTGGACCCAAGTGGTTGCCCTGAGGCCTAGGCCGCAGAGCTGTTCCTCTGAGCAGCTGCCAACTTTCTGCTTTCCCCGAGTCATGCCAGGTGTGTAAACAGGATTCCCGGGGACGCCACAGGGAGTAAGCTTGAGTTTCCTGACCTGGCTCCATAGGACAGTGCCCTCTGAATGGATCACAGGGTTTCCTGACACCCCAGACTTTAAAGATCCAAAGTGAGTGCCCAGCTAGGGCCAGGTATGCTAGGTCCTGGAATAAGTGTCACCCTTGTGCCCTAACTGTTCCATCCGGGGGCCTTAGGAAGAGACACAGAAGGTCACACCCCCTCCTGGCACATTGCTTCTCTTCTATGAGCCTTGATTTCCTTATCTGTAGAGTGGGTGTGTTGAGATGCACCTGCTGGGAGACCTGGCAGACTGGCAGGTTGGAGGTACTCAAGGAAGGATCACTGTCTGAAAAATAGGAGTTCCAGGTTCTCTGTCCTGTCTGCTTGGCCCTGAGATTCACAAGAGGAAGAGGAGGGGTGGTTCCCACTGCATAATGACACTGGGGAAGGCCAGCCTATCCCCTCACTTCCCATTTGCTCTCCTTTAGGAGGGCAGATCCGCAAGCTGGAGAGAGGGGTTTGTCTTCAACCCTGTTAAGCTGTCCTCCAGGAGAAATGTCAGGCCCTGAGAGGCTCCAGGAAGCAAGCTCAAGGCTGTTGCGGTCCTGGGCCACACACCTTCTGCAGGCCCTCTGCTCCCCCCCCCCACCCCGCCACCAGGGATGCAGTCAGAGCTACTGGTAACCCCCTAGAATGTCCTCAGGTCTGGGGGTGGTTCTCACAGCCAGGACATACTTGCTCACTCGTGTTCCTCAGGGCTCTGTGGCACAGGTATTCTTATCCAGGGATGCAGATAAAGAAACTGAGGCATGAGAGGATCCAGTCACTGGCCCAAGCTCCCACAGCTGGGTGGAGCTTGAGCTGGGATTGAAACCCTAGCATCCTGGCTCCAGAATCTGTGTCCTGAGCTCTTCTGTATGACTCAGGGTGATAGACCCATTTTACAGAAGAAGAGGCTGAGGCTCAGTGAAGTGAAGCCACAGGCACAGCATCCCACAGCCCTTGCGTGCCCAGTGGGCTGGGTTCCTGCCTCATTAGAAGCTCATGCTCCTTCAGGGGGCAGGGGAGGCAGAGGGGAAGGAGCAGCTATGCCGCATAGGCTGAGAATGTGGAGGAAGGCTTCCTGGAGGAAGAGAGCTGGCCATTCAGACACCGGGGCTCTCTGGAGGGGGATTTGAGTTCCACTGCTTGGGTTCAAATCCTGACTTTCTGGCCAACTTTGTGACCTCTGGCCAGTTACTTAATGACTGTGCCTCAGTTTTCTCATCTGATAAAATAGGGATAATGGCAACACAGAATGCTTAGAAGAGCTCCAAGTTTCCTGGCTGCCTTCCCTGACTTAGTGTCTGCTGTGTTTCAAGCGCATTTGTTCCCAGGGGGACACTTTTCTATATCTGGAGACAACTTCAATCATTACAATCCGCCAAGGCACTACTGGATCTTGTAGGTAAAGCCTGGGGGCGCTGTTGCACACCCTCCAGTGCACAGGATGGCCCCTCTACCTGGGGTGCTCAGGCCCTGGCTGCCTATGGTGGGAAGGCCAGAAGCCCCTGCCCTGAGAGCATTTGCTTGGCCCTGCATGCCAGGCATCATCCTAGGCTCTTGCAGGGCATGCTGCAGTATGGAGGGTCTAGGAGAAAGGAGAAGCTGGCGTGCAGCTCTGAAGGAACCCTTGCCTGGTATATGTGAGGCCTTGGGTTCCAGGCCAAACCCTGACAAGAAAAGGAGGTAAGGGAGGGGGCACGGGCAGCGGCCCTGACTTCTTGAAAGCCCTCCCCAGAGGCCAGCTCCAGCCCAGCCCCATGCAGCTGCCAGCCCTCTGCCCTCTGGGCTTTCTGTGGGCAGAGCAGCACCTTCCCCTTGGGAAAATAACAAAAGAAGGCCTGTTCCTCCTCCCACAGCCCGAGCTGTCCCTCAGCCTTACCACGGCCCTTGTATCATCCTCTCTCGACCAGCACTGAGAGCTACTGGCTCTGGGGCCTGGGACCAGGGGCAGAGGGGAGGAAGAAAACTCTTCCTGCCCCTTAACCACTTTCTGCTTTGTCAGTAGCCCCTCAGACTTCCCTGGAAGGAATGTTCAGGAGAATTCCCCAAGGAGCTGCTCAGCTACAAAATGCAGAAGGGCTGGTTTACCCACAAGCCAGTCCTAAGGACTCCTCTGCTCTGCCCACATCTGGGCTGGAGGCCTGGATCCCCTGGCCTGGGAACTTGGCAGAGGCCTGCTGCACTGCCTGCCTGAGGCCGCTTCCAGTTGGGCTATCCTGAGCAGATGGTCTCAGCCCCACTAAGCCGGAAGTGGGCCTGGAAGACCTGACTCTTTCCTGCTCCTGACATTTTTCTTGCTGTGAGGACTGACTGGTTTCAGACCTCAGTTTTCTTTCTCTGGAAAAGGAGCTTGCCTTCTCTGGGCCGATGCATCCCCCAGACTCACTTCCGGGGTGGGTGGGGTTGTGGAGGGTCAGCACTGTGAGAACGTGAGGTTCTAGGGATCCAGGTCACTCTTCCACTGCCTGGCTCTGTGACTGGCCAGCCTCTCATGCCTCAGTTTCCTCCCCTATAAAATGAGAGCACTGATAGCACTTTCCTCATAGGGCTGTTGACACGATTGGCCCAGAAATCAAAAACATTTGATGTGGGGCCCAACACCTGATAGATTACATAATAGGCCACTGCTGATGAGCCTGCACGGGTGGTCTGCAGTGCCAGAGGGGATGAGGCTGGTTCCTGAGCCACCACACCTCCTCCCTTTACTTGGTGGGTTCTGGATTCTTTGGGCCTCTGGTTCCTCTCCTAAAAATAGGACAATTCTCACCTCCTAGGGGCTACTGGGAATATTAAATGAGCTTGTGCTTATCCAGAGAAAAGCAAGGAAATTCTCTTATTGTTATTGTTTTTTAAAAAATAACTTTATTGAAAGAACTCACGCACAAAAAATTTCTTCCATTTAAAAAGTATAACTCCATGGTTTTTAGTATATTTACAGAGTTGTGCAAACAGCACGTAGTCTAATTTTAGAACATTTTCATGATCCGCCAAAGAAACCACGGTCATCACCACCCCAGCCGGAGACAACCACTAATCTCATTTTTGTCTCTATGTTCGCCTATTCAGGCCGGTTCCTATAACAGCATCATGTATTCCGTGCTCTCTTGTGACTGCCTCCTTTGAGTCAGTGTGGTGTTTTTGAGGTCCATCCATGTTGTGACGTGTGTCAGGACTTTCTTTCTTCCTTTTTTGTTTGTTTTTATTTTTCTCGGTCCTTGTGTGCAGTACACAGTGATCACCTTCCTTGTGAGGAGTCGGTGCGAGGACATCAACATCTCCCCTCTCTCTCATTCCTCCCCTTCCCCTCCCCTCTCCTCTCCACCCCACCTCCACCTGTTGCTCTTATCCTTGGCCCAAATCCTGGAGCCCAGGGACAGCGAGCAGTGCAGGCTCAGTGGCAGAGGGGCTTGGGCGCTCTGCAGGGCAGGCCAGCAGCAGGGGCCCTTCCCATCCCTCAGTTTCTCTGAATGCCTGGAAGGGGCCCCCTGGGCTGGGCAGGATGGGATGACTGCACAGTGGAGCCCTAAGAGATGGGACAGGATGACCCCAGTGCCCTAAAACGGGAGCAGCACAGGAGGTGGCCTGGGTGACTCTAGGAGGATCCAGGCTGGCCGAGAGCCCGCTCCATGAGGGGCAGCGAGGCGCTGCCCTTCCAGCCTCATTTTCCTCATCTATCACATGGGTCCACGTACCCCGTAGGGCAGTGTGGAGCCTCTTACAGGTTCTTCAGATAGTGAGGAACAAATGAGGCCTTCTCTGTCACGTTCATCTTTGTACCCTCAGCTCCCGGCACACAGCAGGTGCTTAATAAACAAGTCTTGGATGAATAGGAAATCAAAACAGCTATTTCTTCAGTGTTTCTGGCACGCCTGGCACTGGCCTCCAGGGACTCACAGTTGAAAAGTATTAAATGAGCGCCTGTTAGGCACCAGCTTCTCTCCTAAGGGGACACAGCAGGGAACCTCAGACACAAGTCCGAATTGTGGGGCTGATGTGCCAGTGGGGATCTGAGGGCACAGACCCGCGGGTGCAGAAGTGTGCTCCATGGTTCGTCCCCATGTGACACTGCACATGGGGAGAACAGGCAGGGGGTTGGGGGCCCAGCATTGAGAGAGTCAGGAAGCTTGCCCTGGAGCAGAATTTTGGCACTAACCAGAAGGAGGTGAAGGAGCGAGCCTGGACATTGTGGAGAAGAGAATTCCAGGCGGAGGGTGGGGCAAGTGCAAGGGTCAGGAGGTGAGGACATGGCGGTGGCCAAGGAACAGCCAGTGACCTCCCTCGGTCCTGAAGGTGGCCCCTCCCAGGACACGGACTGCTGGCTTCTGCTCACAGTGGGGCCAAACTTCAAAGTCCAGATTTTTCAAAAAAATTTAGGCAGAGTCTCACTAAGTCACAAAATGGCCCAGACTGGGCTCAAATTGATCCTCCTGCTTCAGCTTCCCACTGTGCTGAGATTACAGGCATGTGCCAACGTGCTCACCTCTAGCTGGGCTGTGAAGCCTTGTCTGTGAAGGTGACTTCGGGTAGGGTTCTGCTTCAGCCTAGGAGAGGCCTCCTGGAAGGCCTGGCCTAGATGCTACCTCCTCACTCTGCATTGAGAGCTGAAAGAGCTGTTGGACGACCAGAGAAACTGAGGCACAGAGCAGAGCAAGAGTGAGTCAGCTTCTTTTCCCCAAGGAACGTGTTGTTTCCTTGTGGGGTTGAGTCAGGCCACTGGTGCTGCTGGGCTGGGCGCTCCCGCCCTTCCCTACCCACCCGCCAGCTCGTGAATGATTATGGAGGCCCGGCCGCTGCAGGGTGTGAGCCGCCCCAGGAACACTTTTAATGAATGGCTGTGAAAGCCTGAACTTGTCTGAACACCTGCTAATGAGTCCAGGGGTCTAACCCTGGCTCCAAAGCTGGGTGGAGGATGCAGGCGGCTGCTGGGAATGCCATCTCTTCTCCCTGCCACCTCTTCCTCCATGGGGTCTTGGGCCCAGTTGGACATAGGTGGCTTCAGGCTTAGCCTTCCCTTCCTCAGTTTCTCCCTATGGCAAATCCCACAGGAACAGACCTAGGCAGGCTGGGAGAGGATGCAAAGCCCCCTTGGCAGAGCATGCTTCTCTGTTCTTTTGGTTGTCTCCAGCAGAACCTCATAGAGGTGAGGGAGGAGCTAAAGGGCACAAGCCATAAGAGGCCTAACACACACAATGCCGACGCAGAGCAAGTATCCGTGGTAAATGCTGCTGTGCCCCTCACTGCAGAAGAGCCAGGGCCAGGGCCCATGGCTCAGATGCTGCGGTGGGAGCATGGCTTTGCCCTGCCCTTGTGTGCACACATGGGCATAGAAGTGGCTGAGCCTCACTGTGCCCAGTGACTCGTTTCCCAACAGGGTCATGTTGGTTGGCAAGCAAGATAACGCGTGCGGTGTGGCTGCGTGCCTGGCAGCAGCGAGCCCACTGTTCTCTCCTGCCCTTCACATTGATGCAGAGGAACTTTGAGCAGCTCCTGTGGGCGTCCCGTGCCACAGAATACTGAGTCGCCTATACACATACATGTAGCTGCCTCCTGGGGCTGTGAGTGGAGTTCAGTAAAGGAGCCCCCAGGGGCCAAGCCTGGTGTGTAGTAAGAGCTCAGTGCCTGCAGCCACCTCCCATACTCATGGTGTGGCACTGTGGTGACAGGGAGAGGCTGGGGGGGGGGAGAAATGACCCCACGGTCACCTCCAATCGAAGCATGGCCACATCCACATGCCTTGTCATCTCCCTCTGGTGTTCTCCAAAGAGGGCTTATTCTACACCCCAACATGCAGAGGGAGATGGGGGTTCAGAAGGGCCACGTGGTCAGTTAGCAGCTCACAGCCCAGATGGGTGGAGCTGGGTTTGCCTGTGGGACTGTGCAACTCCTCCTGGCCTCGTCCTCTTGCCTCCGCTGCTATCCTCAGTCCTCAGCTTTCTAGTGGGGGCTGGGAGCTCCTTGGCCTCACAGGTAGGGTTCTCTCTCTGTCTTCCCTTCTCTCCAGGCCCGTAGGTAATGCGTGCTCCAACTCCTTTCCCTCTTCGTCCACATCTGCACAGCATCTAAAATCATTGGCTTCGCCCCCCAATGGGGAACCGGAAGTGCCTTAGGGATCACTGGCACGGAGCATCTAACACAAAGAGGGCAAGAGATGAGCTCAAAGCCAGTTAGCCTGTGGAGAGCAGGCAGCGGGGTGTGTGTGTGTGTGTGTGTGTGTGTGTGTGTGTGTGTGTTGGAATCCTGCTCTATGCCATGCGCTGCTCCCAGCACTCGGTCTACATGGCCATGCTTAGTCCTCACAAGAGCTCTCTGGGGTTTGGAACTGTTATCAGTATTATTAGGGTCACTCTCATGAGGACACTGAGGGATGGGAGGAAATCACTTGCCCTGGAGAATGGTAAAGCCAGGATTCCAGCTCCGGCAGTCTCACACTCAATGCCAGCGTGCAGACCCCAGGCTCCTCTGCTTCTGGGCATCAGGTGTGGATGGCAGACCCCACCCCCAGCTTCCTGTCCACTGCTCTTCACACGGATCCCACAACTCTGCTTCTTGGCACGCGGGACCCAAATGAGTCTGTGAAGCTGTTGTTCCTGCTCTACCCATGAGCACTTGGGGTCAGAACCAGGCCAAGATCATGCACGCCAGTGGCCAATGCCCAGGGCTTCAAACTCTGTGTGGCTCCAGAGGGGCGGCCTCGGCTGGGCTGGCTGGAGACACTGTGGGATTGAGGCTGCTTGTGCCAGCTGCATTCCAAGTTCAGGCCTGTGTCATGCACTTCTGGGGAGAGTGTCTGTAGGAGGCAGAAGGCAGGCACCACTGTGTTGCCCTGTTTGCCTCAGCCTGTTCTAGAAGGGCCGGCCACTCTCTACCTGGCAGGGGCTAATGGCATGTGCCAAGAGCCCAGTCACAGCCCTGCTCCTGACGACACATCTGCTATAGCCCAGAAGAGCAGGATCCAGGGAAGAGGATGCTAGTGGAGGGTTCAGCATCCTCAAAGCCCCGTCCTTGTGCCTGGAGAAGAGAGAGTCTCTCCCTTTTCTCTCCTGTGTAGAAGGGACAAGTGTGGGGCAGTGGGAAGAAGGCTTCCTTGTATCCACCTGGAAATCATTCCTCAGCTCAAAAATTAACCACCTGACACGGCGTTTTCTTTCTCCCTGCTGTCCTCCCCAGCTCAGCATGCTTGGCCTGCAGACTTTAATCCCTGTGCTAATGTATTGGCTAAGCCCAGGAATGTGGGATTTCTGTGGTGGGAGATTATAAGGCTTCCTGCTAGCAAAGCAGTGAGTGTGTCTGGGTTGATTGGCAGGGGCTGGGCTGAATCTGGTGCTGCAATCACCCAGCCACTTCAGCCCGGTGGTGCTGCCCACTTGGGCCAGGACAGAGGTGGGCCGAGGGAGGCATCCACGGAGCCAGTTCTGCGATGAGCGGGACCTCCAGAAAGACAGTGTGAGAAAGAAAGTGAAGAGATCCAAAACAAGACTCAGAGCAAGAAATAAAAGAGTCGAGGAAGAGACACTAAAGAATAGAGAGAGTCAAGGGGCTGAGAATCTAGCCCAGAGGTGAGCAGCTGCCTAGCACGTGGGAGGCTGGGAGTTTGATCCTCAGAAGAAAACAGAAGTAGAAAGAGGAAAAAAAAAAAGCAGTGTGCAGCGAAAGAGGAAACTAAAGCCATCGCCTTATAAAACCCATATTAGAAACAGCGCAATATATCAAACAAATAAAAGAAAGAATGCTTATGTAGGCCGCAATCAGGGGTCTGATTGGATGAAATGCGGTGGAAGAGAAGGAGAAAAATGACCAAAGTGGAAGACAAAGGGAATCCAGCATCTGCATCATTGGTATCCCCGGAGAAAAGAACAACACAAAACAGAAAATGGTAGAATCTTTAGTAGAAGAAAACTTCTCTGAGACAAAGGAACTAAAATGTAGGCAGATTTAAAGAGTATATTGTCTCCCTCAAAAGACTTACAGAGATTTAGTGACACGGAGACGTTGTGTGGTTACAGGAATAGACCTGAATCCTAAACAGACTTACAGATATCCAGGAAAAGGTTCAAGTGAGCTGTAAAGGGGGAAGAACCTGGGCTCACAGAACCTACATTTCTGCTGTATAATAATTAAATATCTATTCATTCTCAGGAAAAGTGTGACCTAAGAATTTCACCAAGTATATTCATTTTCTATTCAAAGGATATCTTTCTTTCATTTATTTACATATGTGTCTATGTATTTGGTACAGGGTCTCACTATGCAGCGTCGCGTAATCTTCCTGTTTTCAGACTCTGCAGTGCTGGGATTATGGGTGTGCGCCACTGCACCCAGACTCAGTGGCCTGTTCAGCGTGCCCAGGGGCAGGGCCGGGGTGGCATGTGGAGCCAGGAATTGAACACCCATCCCTGCGCTTACCTAACCAGGCACTTAGCCTGCTGAACTCTCTTGCTGGCTCTCTTTCTTTTAAAAATATCCATATTTGTCATTAACTTCTATGAGAATTGAACTAAAAATAAGTACAGGTTTATTCATAACCTTAGACCCAAGATAATTCAGCATCAAATGCCGAAAAAGCATTTCAAAATGCTTTTGTGTACATTCACCCTAAAGGGGTCCTCGAGGACTTCAACATCCTGAAAGCATTAGTCCCAGTTTGCAGAGAAACAAGCTCAGGCTGAGTGTGCTCCATGCTCTGTCCTAGGACTTCAATCAGCCACACGTGGCTGATGAGCACTCACAATGTGACCCAGGCCACTAAGAATCCAGAATTTAAAATTCCATTTAATTTTAGTAAACTTAAATGGCTACATGTGCTCCAGAGCTACTATAGTTGTGCGGCATCAGACAAAGAATATTTAAGTGAACTATAATCAGGAGTATGAGATACGGATGAGAGAAGATTGAACAAAATGAGACAGAAAAGAAGAGAAAGAAAAGATGAATGAAATGATCAATATGGAAGCTCACAGAAACGAACACAACATTTGAGATTTCTTGCTTGTGGACCTCGCTTCTAGGGATGTGATGTCCCTTAGGCTTCATTCTTTTTATTCTTGCCTCCTTCATTCCTACAGGAGAAAAGTTTCTGGCTTCAGAAGACAGAGGGAGCCTGTTGGGGTGTAGAAAAGAGTCACTTGGCACCCTGCTCCTACCCATCCCAGCTAGACTCCTTCCTGTAGGGAGTCTCTGGACACAGAGAAGGAGGCAAACTTCTGTCTGAGAGGTGACCCAGCAAACAAGTATGCAACACACGATGCTTCCCCTACCCTCTGAACTTCAGAAGTTACAGTTCATGGGAGTAGTATGTAGGATCCCGCGACTCTAGCTCCTACCCTCTACCTTTATGGTGCCAGTATGCAGACCAAAGCTTGGCGTATCCAAGTGCCTGGTCTGCACTCATGGACCAGGGAGCCACAGGCAGAGGAGGAATGGTCCTAGTGGGGCTGGAGTGATGTCAGAGCCCCCGCCCCTGTAATTTCAGTACTAACAGAACTAGGGGCTGGGAGAGCCTCTGGTATGTTCTCCAGAGCCCTGACAAAATCACTGCCTCTGCAGACCTCCATTTTTATTATTATTATTTTTTAAAATTTTTTTATTTTTTTGGTACCTGGTCTCACTACACAGCTTGGACTCGCAGTGATCCTCCTGTTTTCAGCCTCTCCAGTGCTGGGATTACTGGTGTGCGCCACCATGCCTGGTTTTGGGATTGGGCCAACAGGGTATGTGGTACGGGGGATCGAATCCGGGTCCTTGGAATTGCTTAGGCAGGCATTTAGCCCGCTAGCTACCTCTGCAGCCCAGGCCTCAGTTTTTATATACTTGTACAATGGGAATTTAAAAATAGAGCAGGGATTTTCAATGCTGAGTCTTGGTCTCCCCAGGAATTAGTCAACACTTTTTGTTTTTCAGTTTGTTAGTTAACTTGTTTGTTTGAGACAGGGTTTCATTCCAGAGGTGGAGTGAAGTCAGCAGGCTGGTCTTGAACTCGCCACAGTCCTTGTGCCTCAGCCTCCCAAAGACCGGAATTGCAGGAATGTGCCACTGTGCCTGAAAATTGGTCAACATTTTACCATTATATTCAGTCTTGTCTCTGTGTGCATATTTTTCTGGGGTTTTCATAAATTCCCAAAGGACCTGGGTATGGTAGCACACACATGTAATCCTAGCACCTGAGGGCCTGAGGCAGGAGGATTATTGCAAGTTCGAGAGCAATCTGGGCTACAAAGTGAGTTCAAGGTCAGACCCTGTCTCAAAAAATAAAATAAAACAAAACATAAATTCCCAAAGGCATCCCTGACTCCACCAATCGGAAGCATTGTAGTGAGAACTCATAAATTAGTGACTATGGGTTGGATGCCACTTGAAGATTTTTTTTCCTGTTTGGATCACACGTGCCTTTTAATGGGTAAACTTTTTAAAGCTGTTATGTTTTACAAATTAGTATAGTTTTAACCTTCTTTTGAAAAAAAGTCAGGATATATGACATCCGGGGCCTACATTCCCCATCCAACAAATGAGCTGAGCTTGCCATCCTTAAGGGGACCTGTCCCAACCCTTCCCTATCGAACCCACCAATGTCAACTTTATGGCATCAACACTGTGCATCCTCCCTGCAAAACATAATGGTTTCTGTCCCCACAGCACTATCAAAAGCACAAATCAGACTTGTGAAAGCGATGTGGTGTTTTTAGGCTGACCCAGTTCACTCATTACATCACTCCCCCACCTTGAGTCTGGAGTGTCTGATTTATGTCCTCTCTCTGTGCATTTGACAAGGATCTGTTGGGGCACCGAGGGCACAGGTGGACATGGCCAGCCAAGGGCCTGCTGACTCGGAGTGTGTGGGCTGGCGGGAGGAGAGACAGTGGCGAGTGAACAAGCAAACAGTATGCTCCAGCCAGCTGACGCCCAACAATGGGGAGCAGCTCACGGCCCCGTGTCATCAGAGGGCCTCCCTGAAGAGGAGCCTTGGGAGAGAATGACAAGGAGCCAGGGACTAGGGGGAGGCCGAAGAGGGCCAGGCAGAGGGGCAGCAGTCACAGAGACCCGAAGGTGGAGGCTAGGCCTGTCTGTCCTCACAGCACACCACACCCCGTGGCACTCTACAGCCTGTGCTCTGGGGTCCCTGACTTGGAGCCCCCCAGGAGAGTTTCCACAGTCCTGGAAATCACTTCTGTCCTCCCGGCTGGCAGGGGGTTGGAGGTGGGGTCGAGGAGCAGCAGCACTTATTAATTCCCCGCCAGATGCCTGGTACTCAGTTGGCAAACCTGAATTCATTTGCCCACAGGAAGCTCAGCTGGGCAAGGAAGCTATTCTGGGCCACTGTGGCACTGTGCCGAGCCTTAAGCAGCAAGGCAGTGAAGCACTTTGACTCCTTTGCTGCCAGAGCCCTGTGTGGGCTGAGCATTGAGTTCCCAGCTCCTGCCTTCCCTCAGTCACCTCTCAGCACATGTGATCTATGTGGGGCCACTGCTCTGCAGAGAGTGCTGTTGGCATTCTGGTGAAGAGAGAGGGGGAAGGAATGGAGGGGAGGGAGGGAGAAAGAGAGAGAGGCAGAGACAGAGACAGAGAAAGAGAAAGGGGAGGGGAGGGGACGGGAGGAGAAGATAGCAGAGGAGAGGAGAGGAGAAGACAAGGGGAGAGAACAGAAGAGGAGAGGGGAGGGAAGGGGAGAGAAGAGAAAAGAGAAAAGAAGGGGAGAGAAGGGGAGAGGAGAAGAGACAAGAGAGGAGAAGAGAGGGGAGGGTATAGAAGGGAATAGAGAAGAAAGGAAAGAGAAAAAGAGTGGAGAGGAGGGAAAGAGGGAGAATATAAGCCTGAGGCTCAACGCCATTGAAAGGGGACCTTTGCCACCAGAATTCAGCGATGTACTTCCCCCCACTCATGCAACATATAGAGTGGCTGCATTACACAAAGGGACCCCCAGGCCATCACCCCCAAAGCAGATTCAAGCATTCATACTAGTTTTATTCACAGTAGCCCCCCACTGGAAATAATCCACATACCTGTCATTGCAGCATGTATAGATAAATTGCCACATAGTCACGGAATGGAGCATTACTCACCACTGAGAGCGGGTGACCGATGCACCCACTGTGTGGACGAATGTCACAGAGATTATGCTGAGCCAAAGAGCCAGATGCCGGTGTGCTGTGGGTGGAACATTCAAGAACAGAGAGAACCACTCCCCGGTGGTAGAAATCATAGCTGGAGAGTGTTTTCCGGAGGTAACAGACAAACTGAAAGGCTAACAGGGCAGTGTTCTGGGTCTAGACCAGATTGCAGAGGTGTCTGAAAGAGAGGAATTTTATTTTTTAAATATATTTTATTTTATTTTTATATTTGTATTTATTTATTTGTTTTGTGTGTCTGTGTGTGTGTGTCCAGCTCAGCCCACCAGGGGGCGGGGCGGGCTGGCATGTGGTGCTGGGGG
>NDGN011553181.1:21953-35900 GCA_002564285.1 Tympanoctomys barrerae | reverse complement strand
TTCATAGTGGTTATTCACAGTACAAGATGCAGACATGATATCCTGTCCAAACACTGTTAGTACCAATCTTTGTTCTCATTGAATTACGAGAAAGTACAAAATGGTCCTTCATTTGTATCCCCTTTTTTGGGGTTAATTTTGTCAAAGACAGGTATTCCATTGCCATTTACATATTGTAGGTGCGTGATTTCTAAGAAGGCCACAGTAAAAAGTTTTGGCTAGTAACTTTGGCAACAAGATAACTGCCTGTTACAAATAGCGTAAGATTACTCAGCTGATGCCTGAGTGATAACAAGTGGCTACTTTTATTCTCAAGAGGGTCCTGGTTTAAAATACAAATCCATCCATCCTGGTTGCAAACACTATGTAAATAGCAATCAGATGAGGGCATAAAAGCGCGCACATTTTAGGAACGAAAGGCCCTACTAGAACAGCGAAGGGAGAAGCAGCACCTACCGCCACCAACCCCGCAGTACGGAGCCTCATGTGATGACAGCAGCTAATAGAAAAGGTCTGAAGGCTCAGAGAAGGGCTGAAGAGAAACCCTGGGAGTTGGTTATGCTTCCACAGGCAAGGGAAAGCCATCGACAGGTATAGCTAAAGGTATAGCTGAAAAGGATTCTGGGAGGAATTATAATGCTCTACATAAAAGGTAACATGGCTCAAGGCCCAAGGAACGAGGAAAAAGAGAACAGAGTGAAAACACATGCAGAGCATACAACCAAATCACACTCCGTGATCGATTCTCAGGAGACATGGAGATAAGGCTGATTCCACATACTCAATCCACCTCAGGGGACTTTAGAACAAACATTTCTAAGAAATTCTACTGAAAATGTTATAAAATTCTGTGAGCAGTGCCTCCTACTATTGTTCTGTGAAAGAGAAAAGCCCAAAGGAGATGGAGGAAAGAGCCTTCGAAGACAAAAGGAAAATAATATTGTCCTTATTTCTGAAATAGTCCCACATCAGCAAGAATACTTCAGAGCATCTGGTAATAAGGCACACAGAGGCAGAGGTACTTTTCTGGAGAGATGGTGACTGGACTAGCTTCCGCTCACTTAACAAAAGACCACAGCTCAGACTTGTAGTGATCCTCCTGTCTCAGCCTCCTCGACACTGTCATTACAGGTGTACGCCACCTTGGGCCAGCACAGTGCACCCGGGGTTCTGGGTCCAACCCCAGGTGGCACAGCATGTGGTACCAGGGATTGAACCTGGGTCCTTGTGCTTGTCAGGCAGACACTCAGACCACCAAGCTATCTCTGCAGCACTCCTCCTGTTTTAATTACTCTCCCTTCTTTGTCTTTCTCCTTCTTTTACTTCTTTCACAGCCCTATTCCATAAGGGCCTTACTCCTATAAACTCCTGAACTCTTTACCTTAATTACCTTAATACTCTACCTCCAGGTGCAGTCACACTAGTGTTAAGAATTTCAGCACACACCTTATGGGGCGCACAATTCGATCCAGAGCAGACACAGGTAAGAGTTATTTCATGATCCTGTCAGTATTATTCCAGTTTGGGGCTAAACTGCTGAGGGGTACAGCTAAGCCATAGATCTAGAAGACAAGAATTGAAGAAGAAAGCAACTGCACAACATGGTTCATGCTTCGGTGTCTAAGAAGGTGAAAGAAGAAACACAGCAAGAGGGAAAATTAAAAACTTAAGTCAATATAATCATACTCACAGCAGGAAGTCCCATCATTGCCTGCTGCCTGCTGTCACTAATGGAACACTTGCCTGTCAGGGGCAAGATCAAGCAATTGTCCTGGGTGGCATCCCGAGCATGGGCATCGGATTTGGCCATGGCTAGCCCGAGAACCCCCATGCAAAGAGGCCCCTGGATGCTATGCTGTTTTTCTTATTTATTTCATCCTGCACCTGGAAATGTTTATTTTCAAACAATTTTATTGAAGTGCATTACAGATTTAATAATATTCACATATTGCCATTGTACAATTCATTGAATTTTAGATTTTTGAAGAACTGCACAACCATCATCAATCATCTTTGCAAACTTGGTCACCTTTGAAAAAGAACTCCTGCAATGCATAGTCACTCCCACTCTCTCTCCCTGCCCTAGTTAACCACTACCCTACTTTCTGTTTTTAAAGATATTCATTTTCAAATTAAGACAGAAAGTGCATGTCTTTCATTTCCTTCCCTATTATTTAATAACGAAGTAGCAGACTATTCAAGCAGCTGGGATAGTGGCGATACATGCACATACGTGTAAGTTAATAGACACATCCACAGAGGTCCTGCATATGGGCAGTGACAGAGACACCAATGGGCTGAGCCCCACTTTGAACTTTCGTTGCGCTAAGACCCAGATCTAATGCTGCTGCCTCGAACTCAAGAGCGGGGCACCCTGCAGATTTTCCAGGGACAAAGCCAATCCAACAACTTTGTTTTTGAAAAGCAATGAGATGCCAGTTTGTTAGACTTCTTTTGTGGTTTGGCAAAATAACAGCACACAGCAGGGGTGTAAAGAGTAACTAGCAGAGCCTGGCCTCCTGTCCCTTGGCTCTTTCCTCTCAGAAAAATCGCAGCCCTGTCTTCCAGCTGCACAACCACGGGTCTGTAACTTCCTGACATTGCGACTCATTTGACTGACTGCCTTTTGGTGCCTAGGTAACCACACAGTATTTTTTTTAACGTGATGGAATTTTCTAAGCCCTACCTATCCATTTTTTTTCTGTTGTTACCCCAAACTGGATGCTTACTGAACATTAAGCATGCATTCGATGATCAGGAAAAGGAGAAAATTGGTAGGTATAGCTCTCACCTTGCAAAGTCTAAGGAGAGACAACCGAGTCAGTAGACTAGGTTTGGGTTCAGAGAACGGGCAGAAATGAGTGCAAGTGTCCAAGAGGAGCGTGACTGTGCCGAAAGAAGATTCAATACTGTAATTGTAGTGACTGGTTTTTAATTATCATATTACTACATCTTGAAGTTCCAAGGAATGTTAAAAATAAAATTTTCTATTTCTCAAATGCAGTCATGGAATTTAAGAACGGATCACTGAATTTTTTATTTATTATGCTAAATAAAGGAAAACATAAAAATACAAGCTTTCAAAGAGGTACAGCGGCAATGCTAGGACAGCCCAGTGGAAAGCTCACTTCTGGATAACTGAGGAGGACTTCCAGGAGGAGGTGGTCCCAGTGACAGTGCAGAACACAGGTCTGCAACCCAGGGTCAGCAGATGAAATGCGGGCGAGTCAGTCAGCTCAGGTCGTACCCAGACAGAATGTGGCCCCCAGAGGGGACAGTTCTTCCATGTTTGTTCCCCAACTGTCATTCTTATCGGTGTGGGCACTCAGCTATACGTTACTCGGTTTCTCAATGTCTTTGTTCCTTCCCTACAAGACCCACACATCGTACAGGCTCTTCAGCCCCCAAACACTGCAACACAGCACTCATGGTGCAAAATGCTTTGTATTTGTTTACACAGACCGGGTGGCTTAAGCAACAGAAACATGTGCTCTAACTTATCTCACAATTCTGGAGTCTGGAAGAGTAAGATGAAGGCATCCACGGGGCTGAAATTTCCTGAGCCCTCTCTCCTTGACCTCTACAGGCCGGTCTCCTTCCTTTCTCCTCTTGCCACCTTCCCTCTGTGTGTCCACAAGTCTGTGTCTACCACTGGAACAGGTCCCACTCCAATGACCTCTTTAGCCCTTACAACTCTGAAGACTCCATCTCTAAATACAGTCATCTTCTGAGGGCTTTCCAGCTAGGGCTTCACCATGGAAATTTAGGGGACATAATGCAGCCCATAGCATGTGTTACCACAGAGCAGCTCTCTCTGGTTTACAAGGGACTGGCACATACAAGCCACCTCGTCTATCACCTGCAGCTACATGGGAAAAGCAGTTGGGAAAATGATCATCTCCATTTAATCCATGAGAATGGGCCCTTGCTCCCTGACTCAACTCAACTCCAGGACTGTTTTGTTTTTTAAAAACAGAATACAAAATTGTGATTTAAAAAAACATTAGAAATGATACAAGATTTCACTAAACTAAGTAATAGGAATTCAACAATGGTTGCTGTATTACATGGTGCTATCTTCAAATTAGTTGTTCAGATTACCAGATATAAACACGTAAGATTAATTTAAAGAAAACAAAGCAAAACAAAATAACAACAAAGAAATTATAAGAAACTCAAAAGAAGAAAAAAAATCAGAGTTAAAAAAAATTAAGCATTAACTGCTCCTTTAAAAAGACTAGCAGAAATCAACAATATGACTATCCAAACTATTCTGCATATATACCTAAATATACTTTTTTTTTCCTTCTTTCATTTGCAGGACTGTTTTTCTTTAAAGAGAATATTTAAAAAAAAAACATTAAAAATGACACCGAATTTCAAACAAGATGATAGGAAATTAACAATGGTTGTTATAGTGTGTATTGTTCTCTTCAGAGTACTTGTTCAGATTACCAGACTAGCACAACACCCAGCGATCTTTTCATGCCACCACACTACCTCTCTGAAACAAGGGGCTGATGGGAGTTAAAATCCCAGAAGTGCACACTCACAACCCATCAACTGCGTTATATTACACAGAGCAAGCAGAAGGCCTGTTGTTCTACATTTATCTTTGAGAAAACACAAAACTGTCCTTCCTTTCCCCTCCCCCTCCTTTTCCTCCGTGCCCCTCCCCCTCCCTTTCTCCTCTGCCAATGAAAAACTGTCTTTGCTTTTGACTGAAATGAGTGCATTAACGTGGAACCTGTTTTTTTGGTTTTGGTTTTGCTTTGCTCGCCTATCAGAACCCCTAATGGGCAGGACTCTATGCTCTTTAATATGAAAACAACATCCCACTAAGAAATTTGGTTTAGGAAAATAAATGCTTCAATGGAGTGCAGGAAAGAAAATAATAAGGAGTGTCCGTGAGGGCTGAAGTATCTGGCAGACAAGAAGCCAGCCACAGGCTTCCATCTGCGAGCCTCAGTGGTTCCTCCCCGTTCCCAATGCGTAGTATTGTTCGCACTAGTAGCTGCTCCGGACGCTGCGGATTTAACTGAAGCTAATTAAGCCTCACCACTTTACAAGGCACATCACTGAGCACCTCTTAAAATGCCATCAAAACTACCTGTCTGCAGCGTCTTAGCTTTTAAAGGTCTCCCGGTGCTTTGCTCACAATTCCTTAAACCTGGAATCTGAAGGAAAAAGATGAAATATAATACACTGTCCTCTTAATGAGCTCTCGTTACCAAAAAAGGATATATTCTCATCCTGTCTGTCTGTCCATCTGTCTCTTCCCCCCCCATTTCTCTCTCTCTCCCCATCATTCCCCCAGCCAACACTAAAACAACCCAAGAAAGGTCAAATGTTCCCAAGCTTTCTCCCCCCACATTTAAAACTATCATTTCCAATGCCTAAGTAATTTCTATTAAACCAAACTGTTAAAAATAAAAATGTCATATAATATAAATACTGCTCCTTTGGGAGTAGAGATTCCATGATAGATTTTCTATAAATGGTTGCGGGCACTTTCTAATATGTACCTAAAACTACAAAATCCCAGCAACCTGCTGGGCAGAGTTTTATATCAGATCTATAAACTGAAACAAACTCAGGCTGATTCTCTCAGGAGTGAGGGTGAAACTGAAGTTGGGAGAAGGATTTATCTTATTTCATTTCATTTGATTCCTAAAAAACCAAGAAAGAGCTCCTGCAGACTGAGACAGGTCATTGTTGTTCAGGGACTTAGAATGGTAGGAGCCACGCAAATATGTGACAGATGAGCCACTAAGTCTGGTCACAGTTTAAAAATATCAAATGCCCACATAGTGAGCTTCGAGGGAAATGCTAAGTAAGGAATGTTTATTTGTGAAAGATCATCCCCATGGGTGTGGTGGCATATTCCTGTAATCCTGCAATCTCAGCACTTGGGAGGCCGAGACAGGAGGTTTATCACAAGTTCGAGATCAGCCTAGGCTACAAAGTGAGCTCAAGACCAGCCTGCACTGCATAATGAGACAAAGAAAAAAAGAAAAAGAAAAAAAAATCCCACTTTCCGTGCTGATTTGTAGAGCCCTGAGGTTTGTGATCCTAAAGCAATCCCCAGCAACCTGAATTCCCTAGACTCCCATGGTCCAGATTTTGCTTTTGCCCTATACCAAGGCTTGCCCAATATGTATGTATTTGGTCCAAAAGAAAACTGTACTATGTCTTGAGAAACAACCTACTTCATTAGAATATTCTTTAAAATTTTTGCAGTACTGAGGCTTTTGCACTGAGCTACCTCCCTGTTCATCTTTTTTTTTCTTTTTTGTTGTTGTTTGTTTGTTTTGTTTTTGAGATAGAATCTCCCTAATTTGTTAAATTGTCCAGTCTGGGCTTAAATCTGTGATACTCCTGCCTTGAAGGGATAGGACAACAAATATGCACCATCAACCCTGGTTTCATTTGTATACATTTTAAGGAAACACTGTGAGGCCAATTGCAAAATACCCAATTAAAACTTTATTAACAGAATCAAAACTTGAACATGGGACTTGTAGTTCCTAGTCAAAACCAATTATTTGTCATTGTATGGGAGCCACAAACTTAATAAAGTAATATAGTAATCTCTACACATTTGCCAAAGAGTGGAGCCTAATTTTAGATAGAGACCGTGACTGTCCAGTTTGGCCTCTCTCTGGTCATGACATTGACCTATCATCCCCCTAAGTACTACTGTCTGCTGCTACCTGACAGCCCACACCATGGGGAGCAACAAATAAGGTCGTGTTTCAGTGCCCTGTAACTCCACCATTGACATACAAGCCATATTTGTATTTATGGCAGGATAATATTTTGAAATATTATCTTGTATTCCTTGATCCTTGCCCCATTTATTCAGCTAAAGCATTTTCTATTTATTGCTTTAGAGAAGATATGACCCAGCACAAGGCTAAAAGAAAAAGATAAATGGAATCAATTCTTATTGTAAAAGCCTCATTTTCAGGAAGGCATGGAAAAAATAATAAGCTAGTCTTGAGAGTATACTCAATAAAGAAAGCCAAGTGGACGTGCTCCCAAAGTTTCCTCATACACAGGAGTGGAGGCTGGAGGAGAAGAGGGGAATTTACACTTCGTAGACTTCTGAGAAGTAGCTTGGGAGACTTGGCTGTTCAGGTGGTCAAGAGAAAGTAAGGCGGAAACATCACGTGAAAACCTAACTTTGTATTTGACCCTCTGAGCCTTGGACCCTACTCTGCGGGGAAATTCAAATTTCCCCTCTTAAAATGTCATAGGTAAGCCTGCTGAAGCAAACGCACAAAGAGAAACAGGATGGGCACACCGATTTATTTATTTTCTTTATTGTTCTTATTACATTTGTGATACATATGCAATATTCAATATAGTCATTATGAAGAATCAGTACATATACAGATCATTTCTTCATCCTTTTCACTTGCATTCTCCTTTGTTCCATCTGTCCTCATACAGAGATCACCTTCCAGATTTCATGATGTACACAGGCACAGAGAAGCCACGCACAACTGGAACAGCCAGATGGCTGAAGCTTACCTACTCTGCATATGGCAAAGGAAGGGGGTGGGCACTGTAGGCAAGTTCAGTAGAGTAGTAGATGGCTTTTAGAAATAGATGACCTGACAAACAGGCAGAAGCCTGGAGTAACATTCCATGGAGTCCTGTAGAGGTGGTGGTAACAGTTACTTAAGGTCAGCGCAGAGCCATACTTGAGCAAAGGTTGTATTAGGCTAAAGCTTTCTATGTTGTGGTCCTGAAAGCATAGGTCCTATGCTGTGGTAAACAGATGAACACATCTTGGTCTTCTCCTCTATGAGTCCATCCTCCTTGGTTAATGTGATCTTCCAAACCACAATTAATTAGCATATATTTGTTGGGGACCATGAATTGTACATTGATGCAGTATGCCCTAGGCTTTCCTTACCCTGCCTGCCTTGTGGGCCAGCTTTGGAATGCAGAAATCATTCATAATCCATAAGTCGTAGCAGCCAGGTATGGAGAGGGATCTCGGCTTATTCTCTTTATTAAAATTTCCCATACTACCAGTGCTTGAACATCATTTCCAGAGAAGCACCCTGCCCCCTTCTCTACCCTGGCTAATGAACAGTGGTTATCTTGGAGGCCTTTGATTTGCCCATCCTGAGGCACTGATTCCCAGCCCCCCACCACATATTACGACATTTGTCTGGTTCTCATTTCATGTTTCTGCCACACTCATCATACCAACAGTTGGGGATCTTGGCCAGGTCTCTGATACATTTTAGCCACACGGACTCAGTTGGGCCCACGGTGTAGCTCAGCAGCACAGCACCTACCTGACAAGTGCAACATCCTGAGTTTGATTCCCAGTACAAAAACAAAACCTCATGGGCTTTATTTTGGTGCATTTGCACATCCATATGACATACTTGATTTCATTCAGCCTTCAGTTACCAGCCCTTGCCTATGCCTCCCTCCTCCTCGTTGAAAATCTCCCTTCCATGTCCTCCTTAGATTCCTTATATGAAAGAAAAGTTATATTTGACTTTATGAGACCTATCTTTCTCATTTATCATGTTTGCCAGTACCATCCATTTCCCTGAAAATGATAGAGCTGTGTTCTTTGCTGTTCAGTAATAGCTCATTGGACATACGGATAGCCCATTTTCTTTGTCCATTCATCTGTTGACGGGCACCTCAGTGGTTTCCATATTGTGAAATTCATGCCACAAAATTAATCATAAGTATGTAGGTATCTCTATACTATGCTGGCTTCAGTTCTTTGTGGAATACACAGAAGAGTGGTATAACTGGATCATTTGTATCCCTATGTTAAGGTATGTGAAGAACTTCTATTCACATTCCTGCCAACAGTGTATCAAAATTTCTTTTTCCCTGCATCCTCCTCAGAAGTTGTTACAATCCGATAGCCATTCTGACAGGGATGAGAGAGAATAATGATGTAGCTTTAATTTGCATTTCCCTGGTACCTGAAGATGTTGAACATTTTTCTACACTTACTAGCCATTTATATTTGTTCTTTTGAGACATATTCATTTAATTCATTTGCCCATTTAATGATTGGGTTGTTTGGGAAAACAATCTTTGCTAGCTACTCTTCTGACAGAGTTAGTGAGACTTTTGGGGAAGGAGCCCAACATTATTGTATTTCTTTGGAAGAACTCCCTTTAGTCATATAGGTAGCTTCAAAGAGAGTCCTTTTGTGTGCTTGGCGTGAGAGAGAAATAAGGGATGGCTGGAGACACCTCAGGTCTAAAGAAGCTTTCCAGGATTCCAGGTCCTTTGGTTCAGAGTGTTCAGTATGCCAGAGAGCCACAGTCCGGCACCCTGTGTGTTGAGTGCCAAAAGTTTAATTCAGGGATTTTTCCCTTTCCTCTTTTCATTTCTAGGGGAAAAGAGATATTTTCTCCTAACCCATTGCAAAGTCTGGCTGAGGTCCCTTTAACAAAAGATAGACTAACAAGAAAAAAGCAGACAAAGTAGTCTAAGGGGTGTGTGTGTGTGTGTGTGTGTGTGTGTGTGTGTGTGATATCCAGGAATCTTCATAAGGAAATGAAAAGCTCTCAAAATATGGAAACCCACCATGCATTTTTTTTATGTTGCACTTGGTGAAGTTGTGGGCAGTCATGGAAAACCTATGAATAGATGAAGCATGTGTTCTAATAATAATAAAAAAAAGTAATGGTAATATGTTTGGAAGACTTATGAAGACCTGTTTGTTCAGAGATTTTCTGTGCTCTTATGTCTCCAGAAAGAAGACTATTGCTTTCTTCTAAAGAGGGAGGGCACCTGCCAAATGAGAATCTTATGATCTGCTTCAAGGTCAGAGAACCCTTCCTACTTGTATGACCAACAGGACAAGGTGAGGGGAAGGCAAGTGGGAACTTCCTGCTTCTGAAACTGCCTTCAGCTCAGCATATTTTGGGGTATATGTCCTGAACTCTACCACATCTAAGCTCTAGGAGGGATCAAGCCACTATGGGCTAAGAGGGTTTGACCTACTATGGCAACACACAGTCACATGACTGTGCTATCTCCTTTTACACTGGATCCTCCATTCATTCTTTGCTACAGCGGGTCTTCTCTAATTCCAACTCATCCCCTCTCTTGATCAAACAGAGAACTTTGTCCTTTCTTCTTCACCATACCAAGCAATGGGATTTATGGGAGGCACTTCATGACCCTATTTTCCCGTGATGTTGTGATAAAATACATGCATATTTGGACTTTGTCCTCAGTTTCTGCCCCTAAGGTATAAACTCCTTTCACTAAGACCATAGTACATAACATGTCCTGTCTCCTTGTGAGTCCTTGAATGAAGTCCAGAATGAAGACCGGTGGTTGCCAGGGAACCAGCCCCACTCCAACCCTAGGATTGGAGGGTTAGATTCCTGGCCCCACCCCTCACCTTCTGAGAGGAAAAAGAGGCTGGAAATGGCATTAACAAGAAATGGCAGTGACTTAATCAACTGTACCTACATAATGGAACCACCATGCAAATTCCAATTAGGGATGTTACAGAAATTCAGGGCTGCTGAACTCATAGAGGTGCTGGAGGTGGACAACCTTCCACACTTGAGAAGAAATGGAAACTCCATCTCTGAAGAGGTCCAAAGTAATATTAGTATTACAGGTAGAATCTTGCTCCTCTCAGTGCGCTGAGATCTGTCCCCGTAGGCACCTCACGCTTCTCATTTACTTCTCATTTCCACACTTGCCCTCCTTAACTCCATCACTGTCATCCTGTGCTTCTTGAAGTTCAAGCCCTAGAGCAATACAATTATAAATATAAAGTTAATAAATATTAAATAGACACAGGTAATGGCAATTTATACTTTTCACCAAGAAACGTTAGCCTTACAATAACATGAAAAACATTTGGCTTCCAGTAGGGCTGCTTTTTTACATTCATAACATTCCTTCAGTACAAATATATCTGAGGCCCCGTTTTCTTTTGGTCTATAGAGACCATTCCTTGTCTTTCCTTATTAAGTCATAACTTGTTATGTCATACCTTTTTCTTCTTAAAATATTTATTCTTGTTCTCAGGTTGTTGAAGATTATGAGATATTTATGCTTTCATGTATTGGTGAATACTTTAAATGAAAGAAAGTATCTAGATCTATACTCTAACTTTCAACAATTAAGTAATTATGTCTGATGTTAAAAAATGAACAATAATTATGATTATCTGTGATCAAGAATTCTTCATTGCAACAGAAATGTTGCTATCTAAACGTCAACAGAGAGTCCTCCCCAAAAGGCTGGCAATGAGGAATATGCTAACTATACTAAAGGTACGCACTGACCCACATAAACTCAGAAGCACACAAACACAATGCATAAACTGTCAGTTCCTGCTGGGCTATTGCAGGGGATCATTGTGGAAAATGCCACGATCCTTCTCCTTTATCATGAGGCATGCAACAAGGTCTCAGACACATGACTCCATTCTTATTGCTATAAAAGGTAGATTCAGGCCTCATCAACAAATAAGACACAAGGAAGTGAGATACAATTTAGCTGGGCTAAGATACTAGAACCAGCACCAACGGAAGGAAGAAGGGGAAAATGGTTCTTGGGTTGTGTCCTTAATGTATTTCAAATTCTTAGAAATAATTTAATCACTAGAGTTCCTTTTTTTTTTAGGGGAAAGAAAAACCCTATTGCCTGAGGTTTTGAAAATCAAACACAGAAGTAGCTCAAAAAAACGTTAACATAGAAAATGGAAACTGACCATGCTTCTATTTTTTCCACTTAAAAAAAAAAATGATTTACTGTGTGGGTCTCAGAGATCTTGTTCCGGTTGTCACATCCTGTGCCTTTGTATTACATCTTTCCCCTACCATTTCATCCCCTGTCTTCTTCTTATCTCATGGTAAGGAGGAGCTTTGACCCCACTTGGATACCGCAGTCCACCCTTCAAACCCAAGAGCACTACACCTGAGGTCTAGCCCCACCGTGGACGGAACATGTTCAGAAGAAAACCATGCACTGGATGTGGGCAGAGTTTTCTTCCTCAACACTATACAATAAACAATGCAGTATCACAACTGTTCCCTAGCGTTTACACTGTACTAAGTACTTTAAGTAACCTAGAGAAGATTGAACACATATGGCAGGGATGAGTAAGTTATTTACAAATATTATACCAGTTCGTAGAAAGTACTTGCATGTCTTCTGATGCTGTTACCCACCGGGGGTGTTGGAATTAATTCTCTTTGGGTACAAAGGGACACATACATGTGCTTTGGGAGACTTGTCCCTTGCTACCTGCGAGGCTGAGGAGATGTTCCCATACACACAGTACACCAGGCAGATACTCTCTGCAGCCACACCATGAATGTCTTCATGGTTATTTTGAATGCAGCTCTTCTTACTTGGAGAAAATGATTTAAGAGTCTTCTAATACAGAACAGACTTTTTACTATTTGAGGAAGCATGATTTTAGAAAAAGAGAGTAGAAAGTTATAGGACCCTAAGTGTACATTCAGCAGTGTTAGGCATGGAACCAAACAGTCCTCACAGAATAAACATTGGCATACAAAAAGCAGTCTCTAAGATCATCTAGTCAGTGAGCCTCATTGTATAGATGAGAAAATATATTTAAGAAGTTGTTTGCTCAGGCTAAAACACACATTCCTCCAGGACAGACTTCAGCACACTCTTTCTATAAAGGGCAAGTTAGTAAATATTCCGCTTGTTGGGAGTGCTGTCATCTCCGTCACAGCTACTAAACTCTGCCTCATAGTAGCCACAGGCTATCTCTACGTAATGAAGACGTTTTGGTTGTGTCCCTATAAAACTTTATTTGTAAAGGTAGGTTGTAGTCCATTTTCAGCCCACCGGTCACCTCAGACAGCCCCTGCACCACAGCACATTAATCTAATCTAAGCCTCTGTTCAGAGTTTGACTCATCATAAACCAGGGGAAGAAAACACAATTCTCCTCCTATACTCAAAGTAATTTTACTTCTCTAGACTGCCATGAGGTGGCCCATAAACATAGGACTGAATTGGTAGATCGTCATCTTTGCCACCATGTGCAAAAAGATTGCCTGAGAATAAAGACAATGCAGATGACATGTCTGCCAGTCCCAACATCTCCCTCTTCCTGCACGCTAAAGCACACTCCTTAGCACTGTGTTTTCTCACCTGTAGTCAGGTCTCTGTTGCTCATGACTAAATTCTAAACAGCCAACTAAGTGAATTTTCACTTAGCTGTGATTTATCATTTAGATTTTTTTGCCATTTAAATCATTCACACTTAAATTATTTACCAAAATTTCTGTTTTAACTTGAAGATCTTTAATGAAAATTCTTCAAAATTTGTTATATACATCTTCATAGGCTTAAACAGAGAATAACATAACTTTTTATTTATTTTTTTAAAATTAATTTTATTGAGAAAGAAATAGCAATGAGACAGTTTCAAAACAGGTTAGTAGGACAGTTATAATAGTTAATTATACATTGTATATTGTTCTCTTCTTAGTAGTTATTCATAGTATAAGATGCAAACATGATATCTTGTCTAAACACTATTAGAACAAATCTTTCTTCTCATTGAACCAAGAGAAAGTAGCATATATGTTTTTTCACCACAAAATTGTCCTTCATTTATATCCCCACCTTTTTTTTAAGTTTTGTCTGAGATGGGTATTCCATTGCCATTCAAACAGGAAGAGAAAGTAGGAGGAACCCTTGAAGACACAGGGGAAGGCAAACAGTTCATGAACAAAAATCAAACTGTAATACTTGAAAGAACTAACAACTGGGACCTCCTCCCACTGAGGAGTTTTTGCACATCAAAAGAAATTACCAAGAGAGTGCAAAGACAACCCACAACTTTGTTTTGTTTTTTATTTTATATATTTTTTTTACATTTTTTTATTTTTCCCATAATTTTATTGAGAAATAAATAGCAATGAGACAGTTTCAAATCAAA
>NDGN011553181.1:0-21903 GCA_002564285.1 Tympanoctomys barrerae | reverse complement strand
CAATAATTAACACATTGCATACTGTCTTCCTAGTGGTTATTTGTTGTACAAGATGCAGACATAGTATCTTATTTACAAACACTAGAAGACCCAACACTATTATGGACTACTGGGCTATTTTTGCTGAGTTTACACACCTATAATATTTAAAGGATGGAACTAAACAAAAAAAGGGGGATACAGATGAATGACCATTTTGTATCAGTGTATTCAAAATGGTTAGGATAGATATATAGCTACATTCTCTTAATTCAATGAATAGAGGGATTTGCTCTAATAGTGTTTGTAAAGAGAATAACATATTAAAGTCATTAAAACATACCAGTCACTATAAACATACCTTACATTTGTGTATTGAAATATGAAACATGCTTATTATAAAATTGTTTCTTATTATAATGCTGTGAGGTAACCAGAAAAGTTATTACTGTCCTTTTATAAGTATAAAAGAGGTCACTTCATTGTACAACTTGATAGGACCATAATTCCAGCCTGGAGTTCTCCACCTGGTGTTCTCTTTAATTCATTTCTCGCTTCTGTAAGTCCAACCACATCTATATGAACATTTTCTCCTTCCACTCGAGATTGAATCCAGGGCCTTCACACTGAACTATATCCCTACTGCATTTTTAATTCTTTACTTGACGCCAAGTCACTAAGTTGCCCAGGCTGATCTTGAACTCCTCATCCTTGTGCCTCAGCCTCCCAGAGGGCTGGGATTACAGGTGTGCACCTCCATATCCAACCAGCATTTTCTTCTTCCCTTCCTATTCTTAGGCTACAGAATAGCTACAGCCATAACTTCCTTGACTGATTCTGCTTCCTCCTCTCTGTATAACAACTTGGTCACAATCAGGTTTTATCAACAATGCCCTGTTGCCCACATAAGAGGCCCTGGAAAACCTAGTGAAGTAAGCCAAAGATGACATGTTAAAGGGACAAATCTACTCTGAGTGACAACTGCAGACACTTTGCTGAGTGAAACTTTGTATTGTTTCTAATGCTGTTTTTTTCTATCACTATTTTGTATTCTTTATTTTCTTGGCTTTTATTTATTTATTTTCATTTTTTTTAAAGAGTAAAAATTAGAATAAAAACAGCAAAAGTTGTAAGTGATACAGCATTAGACTTAACAAAGTAATACCAGTTTCACACTATTTGTTGTAATACATAGTGTTGTCTCCCGACAGGCTCTTGATTTGGCTGGATATATGCATGTAAAACTGGAAGAAGAAAGAAAAAAAAAAAAGAAATGTATAAGACATTAAGAAGAGAAAAAGTACAAATAGTTGAAAAAAGGAGGCAAAACAATTTAAGTAATATCTGCTCCTTTCCATAGACCAGCAGAAATGCACACTACCATGATCAAAACCATTCTACTTGCATACATAGATGAATCGCTTTGGGGTTTGTTTGTTTATTTGTTTGTTTTTGAGATGAATCTCTTTCTCCCACAAACACTCCTGTCTGTTGTATGTTGAGTTGGTGCTGGATGAAATGACGGGATAACCCGATGAATAGAGCTTCAGAGGTCTCACTATTTTGCATTCTTTAAAAAAATAAAAAAGAGGGAAAAAAAGATAGTTTCAGGACAATGGATTTTCAACAAGTTTGGAACACTGTCTCTGTACACTTCTTTGCTGAGGATGAACATGCCAAGCAGCAGGAGGCTCTGCTGTAGCAGCAGACTGCTGGTGCATAACAGAATCTACAGGAATCGGCCAAGGTGAATCCACAGGCACGTGTCTGCAAGGCTTCCCTAAGTACAAAGGAGGAAACACATGGAGCTAAGAACTTCGGAAAACATGAGCACAAATCTCCACAGAAAATACAAGTACTAGACTGTGATTTACTTTCCCCTTGAATAATACACAATAAGGGGCGAGCGTTCCATCTGGCATTATAGGAGGATCTTGGCGTGCTTACCACCCTTCCAGCTCCACAGCGATGTGAACGGCTCCCAACCCCCAATGTCAGGACAGTCCAACCCCTCTTTCTCATATCCATTCCTCATCCATAGTTTTTGAAAGAATATGGAATTTTTCATTTTCATGAAAATAATTTAATTTCACAAGGCGCAGGTCCCGAATTCTAAGTTCCCTGGCAAAATGTGTTTTAGTTCTCTATGGGCTGAAAAGAGCCTAATTTAAAATTACCTCTCAATTTATCTTTTTAGACCTAGGGAAAGTAGCTTTGGCCTGTGAATCCAGGACACTTTGGTCCCAGAACTCTAGCATATGGTGCACAAAGATGGCAAGTGTATTTTTCACGGGGTTCTTCAGTCATCCATGTCATCCTATTGTTGTCATTGTCATCAGCATCACTGCCATAGCTGTAGCTGATGAAGGCTTCCCCAGCTCCACACATTTTACAGGCAATGGCTACCTGCAATGTTACCACTGCCGAGTTTCAGATCCCACCCAGTTGTCAATAGTGAGTCTGTTGTAGTTACATTCTGCACTTAGTTATCATGTTTCTCTTGTTGACTTTGGTCTGAAACACCCTTTTTTACTTTGACACTGTAGAAAATGACAATCTGACAAACTAATTATTCTACAGAACATGCCTCAAGTTGAGTTATGGTGTTTCCTTGTGACTAGGTCAGGTGCTTCATCTGTGACAGGGGTGTCCCAGATGGACCTCCCTTCACTTGATCAGCCCACCAATTCTGATTCAAACCATCTTAACAGCACCCACTTTGACCACACAGGGAAGGTGGTCACAGTCATGTCCCCTCCCAGCCCTAAGTGTCACATGTTCTCCTTTGTGAATAGTTAACATTATATTGGGAAGATGTTTAAAAGTATGTAAATATCATTGTTCCTCCATTCCTCAGTTCACTTGCTGATTTGCTTGAAGCAGCATGGACTTCCAGTTTTACATGGTCAATAGATTGTAGTAGATCACTATCATTTATTTTGATGAGCAAGTTATTCCCAGTTTGGCCTGTGTGAGCTTTTTCAAGGTATTTGCTGTGCTTTATGGACATGACAACACACTGTGTTAGCACTTTCTTGTCTCTTTACCTTCCTTACGTTTTCCATGAAATAGTTAATATTATGCTTTCCCTATGCAAATTCTGGAATTTAGACATTTTCCTAACAGGTCCTCTTCCTTTTTAATGAATTGGGTGGACAGGAGCCAGGATGTAGGTGCTAAGCATATCCCTTGTCACTGCAGCTGCCCTGCACCCCTCTGCAGAGGTGCCATTCTTGGTCCTCTTGCTTTCTCACATCGCTTGATGAGTCCCCTCCTCCCATCCCGCTGTGGGCTGAATGGAAGCCCCATCAGAATAGACATCAACCCATAGCTTCAGGTATGAACTCAGCTTCCAAGACCCTTGGAAGAAGGGTCTTTGTGGGGGTAAGGATCTGGGCATGAGCTCATCCTGGACAGAGATGACAGCACCTGAAGAAAGAGGCAGAATTCTGGGGCCAAGGAACACCAGGGTTTACTGGAACTTGCTAACCAGCAGGGTCAGAAAAGCTCCCTCAAAGCCTCCTACAGGAATGAAAAACCAAGCAGCTATCTTGATGTCAGCCTCCAGAACTGGGGAAAAAATGAATTTATATTGAATTACATAGCTGTTTGACATAATTTGGTAGAGGAGGCCTGGAAAATTAATACCATCCACTGCTAGCTAGCAATTCAGTCATAGACCTCCCTTCTAAGGGCCCACAAGTCATTCTACTCTACATGGAGACATACTCTTTACCTGGCTGGAGCTCTAGATGCCCCTACTTGCTGTTCTCGTATGTGAATGCCCCCAAGCTTGTGTGGCATACCAGGCTGCCTGGCCTTCAGGAACTCTTCCATCCTGGGGTTTGGCACCCCATCCACATCCACCATGGGTCCACTTCTCCTTCTCGTAGACCCCAGCCTGGTCTGCTCACATCAGACCTTAGAGATCAAGCTTCAGAGTTACAGCTGGAAGAGAGAACTCCCTTAATGTGACCTCAATGAAGACTAGTTTTGATGAAGAGTTAGCAGTACTCACTGCTTTACCTTGCTTATATTTCAAAAGCACAAAGCACTTACTAAAAGAAAATGCAGGTTATCAGAACTGCCCCCATTCCCTGATGTAAGCAAAATGCATATAATGTTCCTGGCTGAAAAAAAGACAGAAATTCTTCTCTGAAATTGCTATTATGTCTTATTTTTGGTACAGTGGCTTTTCACTTGATCTCAGTAAATATGACATTTTAAAGCTGTAACCGTGCTACCCATAAATGCGATGAACTACTGAATTGAATACAGCTCTTCAGAGATTAAAAAAAAAATTAAGAAAATACAGAATAATGGAGGTAGGGATGTAGCTCAGTGGTACAGCACTTGCCTAATGTTCATGAGGCCCTGGGTTCAATCCCAGCCATCTTGGAAAAAAAGATCGTTCTTTAAACTTCTGGGAAATTTTTAAGATACAACGAAAGTACCAACAGGCTGAACGCAAAGTTGTTATAAAACCATAAACAAAGCGTAATCATCACAGAGAGATCTTAGGCTTATGTTCTAGCACTGGCGTCCTTCCTTAATTAAATGTTCTACAAGTTCAGGGTTCTTAAAAAGTTCTAAAATGGGGGAGAAAATGGAAAACAGGGTGAATGTTAGTCTCACTTTTTCTCTACCAGAGTATTTCACAAAAGCAATGGCCACTAGGTGAAATATGGAGAAAAATAAAGATTTTAAATCCACCTCTGCAAGCTTATTTTTGAAAAGTTATGTCTATCTGATTTTTGTTTATGGCTGTCGTGGCTGGTGCCCGTGGAGCTAACTCATATGCAGTGACGGGGAGGCGCACACTTTACTGGTCTCTCTTCTTATGGAGCACTGAACTACAGAGGGCATTTCATTGCGCATTTGCCGCTTTCAATTTCCCCAGATTGTTTAACGATTCCGTGCTTCTGAGACATAAAAGACAGGCCAGAAACCTGAGGCCACACTTTTCAGCTCCAGATCGAACGCGACAATACAAAACGACAGTGTGTGACAATTTGGCTTGTTCTTTGAAAGCTATCAGACTGTGCCACAACCAGGATGCAGAAAACACGAAGTCCTCGTGGGGCCAAATTGGTAAAAAATGTAATTCCTATTATTCGCTGGCAAGTGCGAGTTAGGATTAGTGATTATTAATATGAACGCAAACAAGCGGTGTAATTCATCGGGGAGGTAAACCAACGCATACACTGTTCTACTAGGCTGCAGAGCAAATGTTCATGAAGTAAAATCCCACATCAGCTCTTTAGACTCACACCGGCTTGCCTCTTCTTGCCAGTTTTGTGGGCCTAAAGAAAATCTGAGCAACAATAATCAATATCATCATTTCTCAAGTGGTCCTATTCATTGCTCATCAAAAATAAGATACAAAACAAGCAAAGAGTATTCTTCGGCATTTGAATTATATATAATACTATGTGAGATAAAACGATACTGAAGTTTTAAAATCTATAATGTTGCCTGCAGTGTTTTGACAATACTAACTTTGGTCTGTAGAGAAAATTGCAGTAAATGCCACTTATTTGGTATTCTATCAACTAGAGGATCCACTTTCTAGCAATTTCAAGCTTTATCAATATGGCTAAAATTGATATTTATGATTATGACCAATGACAAGAGTCTCTGTGTATTCTCAAACAAAGGTTACATTTTCTTAGGAATTTTATTATATATTACTTATAGTCTAGTGCTCTGAAAAACTGGCATTCCACATTTTTGAGGTATATGTATTATAAACACAATATTCCATATTATAGTGTGTATTATTGTTATGTTTAGTGTATTACATAATATATGATAGGGCTATATGATATGTATCATAGTGTGTATATTTTTATAATTTTATATACAATATAACAAATGGATTATCAGTGTTACAATGAATCTTAATGGCTTAGGAGTTTTTTCTTACTTTCTTTTTTTATCTTTTATTTATTTATTGGGTACCGGGTCTCATGCAGCTTAGACTCATAGTGATCCTCTCCAGAGAAGGGATTACAGGCATGTCCCAGCATGCTGGTTTTGGTGGCTGACACAGCGGCATGGCAAGTGCTTATTCTACTGAGCTATCTCTCTGGCACCAAAGTTATTATACCTCTTTTTCCTGTATTTTAGGGAAGGGTTTACAGGGTGTTCAGGGTCTCACTACTAGATCAGACTTGTGGTGATTCTCCTCTTTACAGTCTCCCAAATGCTGAGATTACAGGCCAGCCAATCTCTTGCTCTGACACCCCCACTCTGCTTCCTGAATCTATCTTAAAACAGTGTTTACCAAGTAAGCCCTTAGTACTGGACCTAAGGCACAAAAACCTTTCTCCTGAAAAATACATTTCACATTACAATTTAATAAACATTTACATGCCTGTGCACACCGGAACCCCTTTATTCAGATTCTGCATTTTTGAGCTCACCTACTCACTACAATGTACCTATAAGCCCCGACCAATATTCAAAATATGCTGTGCACAGTCGCCGACATGGAAAATTGAATCACTTGACACACACACCCAGCCGAGAAAAGACACAGCTTTCCTTCTGGTTATGACACAGACTGTAAACAACAGTCCTTTTTATGGTCTATTTGGTGTCACACTTCTTGCGCTTTTGATTTTTGTTGTTGATTTTGATACATAAAATGGACTCAGTCTCAGTCCATTTTCTATTCCTGAATTCCCAAGGCTGAGTGTTGTGTGCTGTCTACCCAACCATTTCTACACAAGCTGGGAACCAGCTCGCGGTGCGACTGCTCAGCTGTCTGGCCAGGCTGCTCTTGCTTCCCTATTCTTTCTTCTAGCTCTTAGAAGTCTCTAAGAGACTTCTTAGATGGCGATATGAGTTCATTTCGCCATCCTGTCCCTTACCCGTTTCTGTAGCTGTAGATTATACATAAATACCATAACACAGTATTATACTTTTTCATTAAGTAGCCTTGTGCATTATAAATAAGTGAAAAAGAAAAAGAGTAAAGGAAATGCCATGAACTGAATGTGGAAACCCTGAATCCCATCTGTTGGTGTCTGGCTGTGAGTTCTGTGAAGCTAATTAGGTAATAAGAGTAGAGGCTCATGGAAATGGGATTTTTTTTAAATTTGTATTTTAGGGAAGGGACTATAGGATGTTCAGGGTCTCACTACTAGATCAGACATGTAGTGATCTGCCTGTTTAACACCTCCTAAGAGTTGGGATTACAGGCGCACACCAACAGAAACAGGATTGATGCCAGCAGAAGTGAACTGTGTACGACATGGGACAGGGCTTTCCCCAGGGTCCAGCCACACCCACAGGCAAATCATGGACTTCATGACCAGAACCATGACCAGCAAATTTCTATTGTCTATAACCCATTGAATTGCTAGTACCTTGTTATAGCACCTCGAAGTGACAAAAAAAAATCCTCACTCACCCAGATACTTGTAATTTTTTATGTCTTTCATTAGTTCTTGAGAAAGAACATTTCTGTTTGGTATGAATTCCCCCTCAACTAATGAAGATTGCTAATCATGTTTTGGGAGGTTGCTTAAAAAGTGTCTAATTTTTGCTCTGTTTCTTTAAGAATATTGTTGTTGGGTATAGAATTTGTAGTTGATAGATTTTTATCTTTATCACTATAAAAGTATTGTGCATTCAGTCTCTAAAGCCTTTTCAGGCAAAATCAGGTACTGATGAACATCACTGTTGTGTTGTATATGATTTTCTCAGCTCCATTTGATTTTCAACCATCTATGATATGCATTGGTGTGACATTCACTGTATATACTGTGATTGGCATTGTTGGCACCTTGAATCTATAAACTCATGTCTTTCACCATATTGGGGAAATATTGGCTAATATTTCTTCAAATAGTTTTTTCCTGTCCTGTTTTTTCTTTTATTTCAGAAAGTTAAATTATCTATAAATTCAACCATTTAATATAATTTAACAATGCTCTGAAGCTCTGTTCATTTTTTTCTTTTCTTCTTTAAAAAATTTTTTAGAGAAGGGTCTGCAGGGTGTTCAAGGTCTCACTACTAGACCAGACTCGTAATGATCTGTCTATTTACAGTCTCCCAAGACCTGGGATTACAGGTGGGCACCACCATGCCCAGTCTCAATTGCTGTCTCAGAGTGCTCCAGGGGCAGGACCAGTGTGGCAGGTCTGGGGATCGAACCCCCGCCCCCTGCGCCTGCTTGCAGGCGCTTTAATGCGCTGAGCTATTTGGTTGGCCCTTCATTTTTATTTCAATTTGTTTTGTTCTCTAATTTTTCCATTGAATAGTTGCTATTGACCTATGTGAAAGATCACTTACTTTTTCTTTTGCTGACTGTACCAGGCTAGTCATCCATCAGCTGTATTTTTTTGTCACTGAATTTTTTAACTCTAGATTTTTCATTCTTTCTTCACCTTTCTTATTTTCTGCAGAGATTTCTATTTTGCTATTTACTGTGATCATATTATATTTACTACACAATAGTTTTTCTTTTAAATATTGTCTCTTCCTTCCAACATTTGGGCATTGTTGGTGCTGATATCAGTTAATATTCTTTTATATAAAAACGTACGTTATTGTCTTGATTATTTGTATGTAAGCTGAATTTGGATCGTATCTTGGACATTATGAATATTACAATGTAGAGACTCTAAATTTTGTTGCTTTTCTCCTATGAAGGTTCCTTTTGCTTTGTTTTATTTTGATAGTGGTAATCAAACTCATGACCTCGCACCAGGCAGGCAGGGGCTGAGCCGCTGAGCTGGAACCCCAGTCTGGCTCCTTTTATTTTAGCAAACAATTATCTTAACACCCTTTCAGAACTGAACATTGTTCCTTTCAGATAACAGCTCTGGGCCCCATTCAGACATGAGACCAATTAGCCGAGACGCGCTGAACCTGTTCCATGTGTGCGTGAACCCAGAATGAGCCAGCTGCGCCGGGAGGTAGAACGTGGGGCTCACGCCCTGTACAGCGCCGCCTTTTCTGGGATTTCCTCTTTTCTCTAGTGCCTGAGACTTCCCCGGGTCTCTTTTTCTGGCTCCCTGCCTAGGACAGCAGACTTCCTCACCAGCACCTCCCTCCACTACGAGCCGGGTCTAGAGAGCAAAAGTCTGAACCATGCACAATAAATCCATCTGACTCCCCTTCCTCTGCACCGATATGAAACTCTGTGAAACCATGCCACCTCTCAAGGGCCACCAAGTGGCCTCTTTTTGCATTATATCCATACATGTTTGTGTTTTCTGGAAAGGGTGTCAGTCCATAGAACTCTACTTCGTCAAGTAAGTAAGCAAATTCGCCTTTCCTTTTCCTCTGATGGTCTTTGCGGTTTCAGGAGCCCTCACCTGAGTCACTAAAATGATTCCTTCTGACAGATCAGCAAACTAGATGCCCCCTTAGTGTTTCCAGAGACTATGCTCTTGCTTCCACTTTCTCAGGTATTTCCATACTTGTTTATTCACAGGCAAATAACTTTCCTGGAAGGTTGGGTGTTCTGGCTGTATTTTATTCTGTGTCTTAAGAAACAAGTGCTTGAGATGATTGAGGAACCTAAAAGATATTGCGGTTTAGTGATGCAATTTTTAAAAATAGCAGTAGCCTTAAGGAAGCTGCTTGCTATAAAAAAAACAGTATATGACTGAGAAATCGAGATGTGTGGGCCTGCATCTGGCCCCACCAAATCACTCACCATGTCTGAGCCTCTGTTTCCTCATCCTTAAAACATGTCAATTTCAGCTCTCACCCTGCTTTTGGTCATGTACAGAAAACATTCAAGACAAGTATTGGGTAAGTCCAAGTACACAATGTGCCATAATCAGGTGTACTTTCTCAGCTTAAAGCAGTACTGATGTACACTAAATAACATTAGCATAATAGTCTTTTAGTCATTGTTTTTCCAAACTTAAATTCCACACTGTTTGCAAAGGGTCCTGCAGCTTGCTTATGATGACAATGGTCACCTCACAAGCTTGCAATTGTTAGCACTCAAATGCTTCATTATTGCTGGGGAAGTTGTAACAGCCCCTTTATGATCTATAAGGTATTTGTTCTGCTGCAAGTTCTATAGGCACCCTCTTATCACGAATCCTGGGCTAATAGTGTCTCTTGACATTGTAAGAACTTGAGACAAAACCTGCTTGAAGCCAGTGAGTGGCAGTCATGAGGGAAAAGTCTTTCCAAGGGCACAATGTCTATCATTGCAGAGATTAGGGAACTCTTAGAAGTTGATTTCAAATCATTTGATTTGATTGTGACTTGCCAGCTGGCTTCACCATGTCCGAGTAATTTGGGAGCATTCCAAGTGAGCTCATGACATTAAAATGTGAATGTTGGTACACAGCTCGCAGCATCCAGAGAAGCCCTTCACCCAGCCCTCCTCGCCCAGGAATTCACCATCACCTGTGCTCCGCAGCACACTCATCAGCATATTCTTTGCATCCTACCTCCCATGGCATTCGCGAGGCTCCTGAACATGGAGTTATACTCAGCTTGAAGATTAGGCAAGCACTGACCAATGGAAATGGAACCGGAGCTGCATATATAATTTTATATTATCTAAAAGCCACAGTTTCAAAAGTAAAATAAAACAGAAAATTAATTCTAATAACATTTTTAACTTGACACATGCAAGCCATTATAATTCAGTATTCTAATCAGTATGAAAATGAAGGAAATATAATTCTCATTTCTTTTATCATGCTAAGTTTTCAAAATCTAGAATATATTATATCCTTAGGGTACATCTCAATGTGCATAGCTACGTCTCAAATATTTAATGGTCAACAGTCACACTGGAGTGATGCTACCCTGTACCAGATAGCACACCATGCAGTATTCCTTTATTTCCTCCTACTTTGTAACTTTGCTACGTATTTTCTTCTTTAATTCCAACATTAACCAACTATAAAGGATTAAAGATGGCCATATCCACTATTATGTTCCAAAGCTTAAATAGGAGTATAAGTCTGGTAGAATCTGAGATGCAAGACACTTTTCTTTCCTTTTTCTTTAATAAGGGAAATATCGCCAGAACGACAGCCCTCTGTGATACAACTTCTGCTGTCACGTCCTTCAGTCTGCTTGCAAACAGACTTCCTTTAATACATGACGGAGTACACAGACCATGGCTGCATAAAGAGATATTTCATTCACAGCCTCAAAAATATAGGCTCACTTTTTCTGGACACTGGTAGATCGCCAAGGGACAGAGTAGAGGTGACCTCAAGCAATATCAAAGTACTGTCCTCTCACTGTACAAAACTGTACCTGGAGCAATGAATGGCTCACTTGGGCTCAGATATCCACTTAGCAGAAAAGCTAGGAATATGTATTGCTCATTCTGTGGAATTGTGAAGTTTTGGCTCTCATGGGCTGGCCTTCACCACACTGGATCCTACTGCATGTGTATTTCTAACAGGAAAAATCACATCAGGCTTTCCCCATAGTCTCCATATGTGAGCTCTCAGGAGTACATGCTGTCACATGATGTGTAGGCCCAGAGGATTTGTAGGCCGGCTCTGGACTACAGAAATGAGGTCTGGGGTAGAGAAGAAGTAAAGAGCATCATCAACATTGCAATAAAGAAAATAATGAGATCTGGCTCTAGCCTTGGCAATACACAGTGGGATAAACTTGATCAGATCTCTTAACCTCTCCACGATCCAATCTCTTTATCTGCAAAACGACTGGTAGTGGGAGGATTTGCTTATCTCAAAGGTCCCTTCCAGTTCTAAGGTGCTTATTCTAATGCCTGCTAGACGAATGATTATATAATAATCGGCCAAATTAGTCCCCCACTTAGGGAAAAAGAATGTTACTACCTGCTCTGTTTATGAATACTTTGAGGATAGATCAAATAATGCTAAATGTTTCTTGTGCAGAATAAAAACACTAAATCTTAGGCAATCACTACTGTAATAGTTTTTCTCTAAGAGCAAGCATAATTTACCAGTAAACATCCTACAGAGCAATAACATGGTGAGAATTGCAATTTTCTTCAGTAAATTTTATTTTGCCAAAATGAAAATGGGAAATTGATGCCTTGTAACATTATTGCATTGATAAAAATACCCTTTTATACATTTGAAACTGAAAGCTAATCATTCAAAATAAAAACTTTGTTTGGTCAATCTTGTATGCCTATATCTTGTAATCTGAGCAACTACTTTGAGGATAACAATATGCAATACATTAACCACTGTTCACTTCCTATTATCTTGATTTAAAACTTTGTATGACTTTTTATTGGATTTTTTCTCTTTAAAATATAAAAAAAAAATGGGTTCAAAGTATCAACACCATTCCTTTGCTTTCAACTGACTCAGTAGAAGTGAAGACAGTGTTTTCCCTGGACTGGGTACACCACAGTGGTAAGTTCACATATCATACTTGTCCTCCTGCATCTTATAGTCCGGCAGATAGATTTAAAGTAAATTAAACTAGTGTCCCTGTATGAACTGAATATATAATACAGGCAGATTATCCTTTTAGTATTAAATATTGATATCACAAAAAAAGCTCTATAAAGATATGTACCCTAAACCATGTGCACCCTTGCACCTGTGCATGTGGTAGAGTTGGAACAAATCAATACACTGATTCTAATGAAACTCCAGGACATACAAATCCCTGGAAATATAGTAGGAAGTACAGCAGGCCTGCTAAAATGCTTCCTCAGTACTCCTACCAGGATTGCCAAAACCCGTGGCCCCAGTTGCTAATAAGAGAATAGGGATGAACAGTCAAGTTCTTCACTGGTCCTCATTTGAATTGGCTCTAGATAATTAAATTTTGCCATAAAATCCTTATTTTTTCATTTTTATGAGTGCTTCCCCAAAGCCCCTGGGGTTTCTATAATTCTTAGCTAAGTGCCCTTGGACTCCAGTAAAGATTAAGGATCACCAAACGTCACTCCTGCTACTACTGCTTTCTATTGAAACAATGTGAAGAGCAAGTTCTATAGAATACCTTTCCAAATAGGATGTGTGACTAGACTTCTGTGAAGTTACAAAGGCTACTGATACCATTGTACCTTTTATTCTAAAAGTACAGTATAATTCAAGGTCTCAAGTGGTCACTCTTGGAGAAGTGACACTGGCATTCCTCCTCCTTACAACCAGAAACCTACACCTCCGTGGTATGAACTTTGATTACTATGGCCCTGGGGGGGAAAAAGATAAAGTAAGGCTTCCCTGTAAGAGAACCAGGAAAAGAATGTAAACCCATAGTTGCTATGGGTTTATAAAAATATTGTGTGCTCATTGTCATCCACCTGGTACCTATTGAGCGTATTTTATAAGACGGATGTCTACCTCAGATAACAAGGTGGGTAGGCAAGGCGCAAAATCGGAGCACCTGATGCATTTGAAAAGGAAACAAGGGGAAGGAATCACTCCTATAAGGCAGTAGCCAAGCACCACTTTTTATGTTCAGGCTTCTTTCAAAATATTCAGTCACACCTAATAATTGACAGAGAACACACAAAAAGCTCTCACTCCCATGCTGTTGCATTCACTCCCCCTGAGCTGCAAAGCCATTTGAAGCCACCAGCAATAGCAAGGGGACACACCAGGAACACCAGACATGTTCAATTGCACCCCCAGCCCTCCTGCCTCCAGCCTTTCTGCTCATAATGCATTTTAGCCTTGTGGTTAAGAAAGGGTCCTTACCAGAACCAAAGTAATGCTTTTCTCACATTTCTCTATTATAGAACTAAGGGGGGTTTTAGTAAGAAAAAAGTATAAAGACAAGTTCAAATCTCAAATTCATCTGATGTTTCCTGAATGCTTTCCATTTAATAAGCTTCTCCATTGTTTGTTAGAACTAAGAATATGCTTCACTCTCAGAATAAGATATACATTTTGTGAGATTCTCCACAAAAGAATGATCATTCTTGCTTTACAACAATTCCTGTTTTTGCTTTTTTTCAAAAGGTACCTTCTCCATCTGCATGCTGCCCTCGGTCTAAATAAAAATGAGTAATTAATGGGTTCTGATCTCCCAAGAAATCACAGTAATGTATTTCTCGTCTCATCTACTAATCCCATAACTGCTTGGCTAGGACTCATTTTAATTGATGTTCTATAACTACTCAGATGGATTAATACATCAATTTCACCACTAATTTATACCTACTTTTAATAGTTTAGTAAAATTCCAAGTGATCTATGTAATATGAATTATTAGAAAATAGACAAGCCTGTAACAGCCACTTAGTTCACAGAGACCAGAGCACTTAGCATGCACATAAGGTTCCACTCACTGCTTGGAAGATCATATTAAATACAGATACCATTTTTTTTGTTTTTTTCCCCCTGTGGTACTTACAGTCTAATGGAACTGATCAGAGTGGTAAAAATTAAGAATAACAGCTTAATAGGTGCTGGGGGAGTTTTGTATGCTCATACAAAGGGACAGTGGAGGCCACATCTGCAGGGAAGATGCAAAAAGGGCTTCCAGGGAAAAAGCTGCACAGCCTGGAGGAAGTGAGGAGGTCGGGTAGTGATGAATAGCAAATGCTCTTTAAAAAAAACTCACCGGGCACAAAAACCAACTCAAGTCTGAAGAATGGTGCGGACCTGTGCTGCTCCACAGCCCCGGACTCGAGATGAGTTTTCTGGAGGAGACAAGCCCTGTGCATGATTTTCAAATCATGAAATCACAGCTTTGGGGCAGAACAATCCATCCTTTTTGTTCCTGCCACCATGCTGTGCTCCTAGGACATTCTGCAAAGAGAATGTGCGGCTAAAACATAAGTCACGTACAATATAAATTAGAGGTGAATCCACCAACACACAATTCTTCCAATAAATCAGACACTGCTAGGCTCATGCTAGACCTCTGTGTGCTTTCTGTGCTTCTGTCAGGGCTTGTGCTACAGGACTCCCCAAAATAGACTGTTCTGGGTGGTTCTTCCCATTAAGGAGAATCACCCTCAGTGGTGCCAGGAGGGCAAAGTGAGAGCACGTGCTGCCTTCCCAGCAGAATGGCTCCCAGTTACAAAGCAGCAGTGGGAGCAGGGCGACCTTGGTCATCACATTGTTCTCTACACTCACGACCTTCCCGTCACACCCTCCATTCACTCTCCTCACAGGACTCCTACAAGGTCAGTGCTACCATTATCCTTACTTTAATGGAGGAAATCCAAGTTGAGGAAAATTCTTTAACAGGTCCATAATCCCAAAGCTTGTGGCATCCAGGAACGAGATTTTAAAACAGGGTCTCCTGACACCCAGGGTCCAGCTTCCAGCCCACTCTCCCTCCCACATGGTGCGTCTGACAGCACCACCCACCAACACAGAGGGGAACATAAACTGCTGTCCAACAAAAGAGGACTCCTTTGGAAGAAGGAGAAGGGGCGGGGGAGTGAAGGAGACTGTAATGCCTCAGGCTAATTACTGAGCCACGGAGAAGGATCTGGGAGGAAGAAAGGAAAGATCTGACTTAAGATGTTGAAACACAGTTGTCCCCCTTATTCACCACTTCTCTTTCCAAAGTTTCAATTATCCAAGGTCAGTTGTGGTCTAAAAATACTCAACGGAATATTCCAGAAATAAAAAAAAAAATTGGTAACTTTGCAATTTTTTATTACAATGCATTGTTATAATTGTTTTATTGTTGATTTTGTTCACCTCTTGCTGTGCAAATGTATACATTAAGCTTTGTCATGTGCATGAATAGACAGGAAAGAGCACAGCATATGGAGTATGGCACTATCCAGTTTGAGGCATCTCCTGGGGCCTTGGAAGGGAACCTCAGGGACAAAGGGGAGCTAGTGTGATGCGGTGCTGGCAGCAGGAAAGGAACATGCAAGCAATGACCCAGCTCAGGGACAGTGCTGTCAGAGGTAAGTTACTTCCTGCACACGTGGAGTGTTGAGGCAGCTCTTCAGTCAAACTGGGCTCCCCTGGTGATTCTGCAAAGTAAAAAATGTATACGCTTTCTTTCTGCACATTAAGTAGTATAATAGCATTATATTTGAAGACAGGACAATCATCTTTGTTTTCATTTTTATTTTATTTTTGCAATGCTGGGAATTGAACTTGAGGCTTCACAGATGCTAGCAAATGCTATACACTAAACTGTATTCCCTGACCTCATCTTTGAGTTTTAAAATAAGTTGTGCCTAAAGTCATCACTGAGGAAACTAAAATTGTAGGACGGTAACAAGTTCTCATCACAAATATAGTATATTTAGATATGTATTTATCTGAATCTTGGTGAATTACTTGATATTCTTTTTAAATACATGCTGAAGAATATGTATATTTCTTTTTTAAAAAAATCATTTATTTATTCATTTGGTACAGGGTCTCACTACGCAGCTTGGACTCATAGTGATCCTCCTGTCTCAGCCTCCCCAGTGCTGGGATTACAGGCATGTGCCACCATGCCCAGTTTCAGTGGCTGGCTCAACTCACCCAGGGTTCAGTGGCCTGTATAGCACGTGGTACTGGGGATCAAACCAGGGTCCTTGTGCTTGTCAGGTAGGTGCTTAGACCTCTGAGCTATCTTCCCGGCCCCAATTTCATCCCTTCTAAATATCCTATATTATGCTTACACTAGAGTCTATAGGGCATAAATCAAATCTGACCCATTGCTTGATTTTATAAAGTTTTACTGCAGCATTTTCTCATTTCCATACTCTCTAAACCAGCCCAAGTAAGTAGTTGCCATAGCGACTATACAACCCACAAACCTAAGGAATTTACTACCACCTCCTCTATAGAAGTCTGCCAATCCCTATCCCATATTATATCATTGATAAATCCACAATTAGAAGACTGGATTACTCTTCTATGACAGTGTCTTCTACATAACCATTCATTTTCTCATTTGCTTTTTCATTAACCATCTAATACCTGTCAAGCAGCTTTTACCCACCTAGCATATAGATGAAGAAGAAGTTAAAGACCAGAAAACAAGCTAACAGGAGAGCATGAAATGACTGTTCTAAGAAGGCAAGAACATGGTAGAGAGGAAGCCAGAAAGGCAGCAAGCTCCAAGTCAGGCAGGGTCAGGCTGTACATGGCACTAACATTTGGAATACTATTAACTGTCTCAATAATAATGTCAGAAATTTGAGGGTTATGAAGCACTTTTAGACTCCACAAAAGGTCTAATCCAGCTTCCTTGTTAGACCTTCAGTATGATAGAAGTGTTGAGACGGTTTGGAAGAGAAGTGCCTGGTTATCAGGGCGAGCAGGGATGATGGTCTCCGAGCTTCCTGTAGCGAGATCACCAACCCTTCCCCAAGTTACAGAGATTAGATGACCTTAGATACTGAACAGAACATAGTAAGGGGAACTATTTCACTCAGCATCCAGCTAAGTTTAGCTCCACAGCAAGTCACCACTGTACTCAAATTCTGCTTTGCACAATAGCCCCCTTAATCCAGTGCTCTGTGCTGAACCTTATTAACCACAGAAGCTAGTATTAAGTGTGAACAGAAAATTGTTTTCCTTCTACAAGAACAACAGATACAAGGAATAGATGGTTCTTTTTTTTCCTCCTCTTTGGCTTTTTGATCAGTGGCAGTGAATGAAATAAACATTATTGATGTACATTATCCAAGTGAATATCTAGGAGTTAGACTCAACCACAGCTAAAGGAAACATAAGTTACATTTTAGAATATACTTTTTGCTTTATTTTTACTTTTGACACATTGAGAACTTAGCTCTTTGGTCAGGGAAGAAAGTTCAACCAATGAAAAACTTCTTAAAATCAGCAAATATAATATGATCAATTTATTTTAATCAAACAATAAACATTAAATTGGACTGTACACCTGGACTCAGGCTCAGATTTATACCAATTAAGTGTCTGTGCATTGAACAATGTTAATAAAATTATGCCAACATTTTTTCTTAGGTGATTTTAAAGTGACATTGTATTTATTTTTGCACTTAAATATTTAAGTGATTATACATTCACCTAAGCAAAGAACTGTAAAAGTAAAAATGTTCACTTAATAAAATAAAATTTACAAAATTGCTTCATCTTGGATTGCCACACAGGGTAATCTTTTATTCAACAAACACAAATTGATGTTTTATTTAATTATGCAAAATCATTAGCATGGTTGGAAACTTGACAATAAATGCTACTGTGGGACCAGCCAGGCTGGTGAGGGTCGAGTCCACCACCAAACAACAGGCCGTGCATTCTATGCTTGAGAAGCTGTATTTTTACGCTGAAAGATAAATACTGCTGGATTTTTTGAAAGCTGAGGATTGGTGAGTGTGTGGGCTTTGACACCACTGGAGGATTTTTCTAGTTTTGTTTTCACTATAGATTCTGGTGTAAGTAGAAATCACTGTTTGAAGACATCTGCACCTAAAGTAGGTCTTAACCATTTAAAAAAAAGAGAAAGCCAAATGAAAATGAAAATCTACATCTAAATGTCCTCTTGCCTTTGTGCTTTCGGCCACACTGTGTATGTTACAAACTGCCAGGCAGCCACATGATTCCTCTTCCTTACTCATGCAGCCGAGCTCCCTGTTTACTTGTGGTACCAGAGTACTTTCTAACAAAAAATTAATTTCAAATCAAAAAGGCAGGATAATAGCTACTTTCAGCACAAAATGTACCAGAAAGAAACTGCAGCTTAAGCACAGATAGCATATAATTAAGAAGGAGAAAAATCAAAGTATCCTTCAATACACACTGCTTTAATTTCTCTCCGGATGGACTTTCAGATTATCTTTAAAAGATCTATTAAAAATCCTCCTCTTGAAAAGATCTATTAAAACCCCAGACACTCGGAGATGCAGCAGAAAGAAAAACAGGGTCATTTTATAAAATTGATTATGTGAGCGCTCTCCCTGCAATGTATGTGTCAGCAACAAGGAAAAACAACCTCCACATAAACACTGCAGCTATATTTTCTTCTGGAGAAAACCCTGGTTCCCTTTGTACATTGTGCAGCAAAGGGGCTGGGGGTAGGAGCAGTTAAATTTCATCCATAAGCACAAACATCAGGCTGGATTATGAAGAAAGCCAACTCCAAAATAGCCCAGAAAAAAAAAATTTTGTAATAAAAAACAGTATATGCTGCCTCCCTGCCCCCCCCATCTAAATCTGGAATCCTGACTCTTATTTTAAACAAGCTAGGGACTGCAAGCTTCAATCTGTTTGGATAGAAGAGAATTTATATAAATGTTTTGTTCAAGCCCAAAAAGGAAAGAGAGTTTAAATATACAGTGCATGAAAGACGCATGCCCAGCTTCAGAACGGCTTAGCACACAGGAGAGGAGAAACACCCTAACCTTCTCTTAGTCATTCCCCGCCATCACTAAGCTTCAATAGCTTGAGACTTGCAACATGATTTGAACGCGCCCAGCAGTAAGAGACCAACCAAAATTTCATAACTGCCCTGCCCTTTCCCCCAATGGATCTTTGGGCTGGGATAGAGGGGCAGGAGACAGAGAAACAAAAGGTCAAAGAACAAATGGAAGCACAATCTGTATTTTGCACTCTTTCTCTGCACTTGAACAAGAAAAATGAGGCAGATAAATCTGTATAATACTAAACCAAATCTCCTTAATTCCAGTCAGTTTTTATCACTCAGTCACTGAGTTTGTGTGTGGAAAAATTCATGCTAATTCCCCCTAGCAACAGCTTCAGCCTATCAGGAGGCTTCCTGCACCATGCAGCTGCCAGCCAGAGAGAATAACTCTAAGTAGGTCAGGCCTGTATTTCTAAAAATGCTACGGTCTAGTAACCCCACTGTCCCGTCTGTCTGCCCTGCCCCATAATAACCTCAATTGCTTGGTGACACAATGACATACTATCCTGTTAGAGTGCAATCACATCATGCTACATTATTCTGCTGCGAGCGGGGCTGCTGGGTGAAGGACCCTCCGAGGGGTAGCATTAATCAGGCAGCTATTCACGTCTACCGGCACTTCACTCCAGAAATGGGGACGGCATTAATGACCAGCTGTTTGAGCTAACACAAACAAAATAATGCCTTCCACCCTGTTGGGTGCACAGAATACGCTATTCTGATCTGGCAGGTTCCGCTTCTTGACTAAATCGAAGATGTAAATTAAAAGGGCCCAGACAATGTCAGCTTTGGCAACCTTAGAGGGAGTATATTTAAATTATATTACGTGTGATTCAAAACACTATTGATTTAATGTACACAGCTCTCCCTGCCCACAGTTTTCCCTAATCCACATTTTAAAAGGCAATTGCATACAGGGGTAATGCCACACATATGTGTATGTTACCCAGGAAGCCAAATGCATAGAGCTGACTTCTCTTTGGGCAGGGAAACGGAGCAGTCATGAGTAATTGTGAAGTGTGGACACAAATACAAATACAAAACGAGTGCTGTGGAGAGGCACTGAAAACAAATATAAGTAAACATCCTAAACCTCTCGGCCAATCAACTCCTCCCTTTGTCTTTCTGGGAGGTTGTCAGAGCAGCAAACCTCCAAGCACGAGAGACAAGAGAGAGCAGTCCTGGCCTTCAAGCCCCAGGGACCGTGGTGCCCTGGTTTACCCCAGCATTATTGACAGACTGCTGTTTGGCATCTATACAATGAAAGCACCTACAAGCTTTAAGCTGGGGACACCAGTGAAATTCAGAACACTGTAATCATTTTTTTGCCTTGCAGAATTAGAATTTTAGATTTCACTGTCCATCTTGAATGTAGCCTTTGCCTTCTCTCTGTGGAAAGGCATGAGTGGATTCAGAAAGGAGACTGGCAGTGCTGTTGGGGGTCGGTTGGAGAAATACCTTGTATTGTCAGAGCTTGCATGAAACATCTTTACGATCTCCCCCTTTCACCTAATGAACATGCCCCTCCTACCCACACACACACTTCAGTTATGCAGAATTTAGCAGATTCTGTGTGTGTAATCCATCCATATTTGAATTACAAACATAGAAAAGTCCTTAATCCATGTGCCCTTGTTTGAACTGCTCGATACCTTAGTTATGACTGTCTTCTGCAGTTTGTGGCACCATCACAGAGTTATTCTTGGAGAGATGGAGTCGCTGACGCAACCAGGAACCACTAATTACAAGCTGCTGACATTGTGCTTGTCTAGGCAGCTTTGAAGTTCTGTTTTTCTCTGATGGGCTTGCTCGGTTTCCCTCTCTGTGCCTCACCCTCTGCCCCATCCCTTCCTCCCTCTTTCCACTTAAAAGCCTTTCTCCACTCACTTCAGGACTATCTGGAGAAAGGAGTCTGAATGATCAGATTCCCTCCCTTGCTTCCGTCCTCCCCTCCCTCCCCCTGCCTGCACACCGGTCTACGGTTTGGAAGTACAGTAACAAGATCCTCACCCAGCCCACCCGCAGGAATGCATCAACAGCTGGCCAAACAAAATCCAACACACAGAACTGCCTTTGTAGAATTAGTAACAAACAGTGCAGGGGCCAGACAGGCGTCCCAGAAGAGCTCCCCATGACAACTGGGAAAACTCCTCTGTCTCAGGTGGGCGGTACCACTCCACCAAGCTGGGACAGGGCACTGCAACGCCCTGTTTGGAATCTACAAGCCTGAGTGCCTGTCCCCAGCCTCACTGGAGGCTCAGCAGATGCCACGCAGCTCTCCGCAGCAGCGACGTAGATCCAAGCTTCCTCCACAGTGACAACGGTCATGCCCAGCCTTGTAGCACAAGCCCTTTGAAATGCCACCCCACACACATCCTGGTCACATGAATGGAAGCCAGCCGCACCTGTACCTAACCGTCTAGCTGTGAGCCAGGAGGACCACCTTTCTTCCTCAGAAGAGGCTTTTTTCTTTAATTATAGGCTAATCCTGGCATTCTGAAACATATATCACTGTCTTCATCTCCACCAAATAGCCTGCATCTGAAGACTGTGGTAGCCAGCTGGTCTCGGAGTCATCTGGGATATATTTATTTTGATTAAATTGATCACATTTCTATTTACAGGCTAGGATTTTTTTTTTTTTTTTTTTTT
>NDGN011553180.1:0-13201 GCA_002564285.1 Tympanoctomys barrerae | reverse complement strand
TTCCTTCCTTCCTTCCTTCCTTCCTTCCTTCCTTCCTTCCTTCCTTCCTTCTTTCTTTTTGGCAGAACCAGGGATTGAACTCAGGCCCTTGTGTTTGCCAGGAGTGCAACTTTCTTAACCATTAACTTTTCTCTTCAACTCCTTCCACACAATATTTTACTTTCACTGTCATATTTTTAGTCCATAAAATATCTTCTTTATTTTATAAAATTGCTTTTTTACATGGAAATGTTATTTTATGTAGTCATAATATCTTAAATATATGCTACTGTACAGCTTAGAGTTTAAAAGACCATCATGTGGTTATGGAGTTATGTTTGTCTCCTCTGTGTTTCTCTTTCGTGTTGCAGACATTGAATTATTTATTCCATTAGCTGTTGATCATCAGCAGATTATTCACATTTGAGAATGAAATAAGAGCAAGTCTTCTCATCCCCTGGCAGACTACTCTCCCTAGGTAGAGGTCCACAAATCAACCATCACTCTGGAGAGTACGTACCCCACTAAATACCTTTGCTCTTTGCTCCCAAGATTTGCACCAACTGCCCTACCATCTAAGGATAGTTTGTTCATTTCTTTAAGTAATACATTTGTTTTATTGCTATTATTATTTAGATTTTCTCTCCTTGAACACTGAACACCAAGCTGCTGCAACTCCATGCAGAGGTAGAAGTGGGAATTCAGTTGCTATGTTTATTGACTTTCAATTAGACCTTTAAATTTCAACTCCTTGCTCATTTTCGTCCTCCCTCTTACTTTGCCCTTTCAAATCTCAAGTTTCTTCGCACTGTTGCTGAATATCGGGCCTCACTCACTTGCCCAGCTGGCTGCTATGGGGTATTTCCTAGCTTGCAATTCACCAGTCTCTTTCTATTTTCCAGAAAAGTCTGGAATTTTTTATTTGTATATTTGATTATTTTCTATTATGTTTAAATTTAGTAAGGATTTATTCCTTTAAACATTTATTTTATGTACTTTTAATTATATCTTGGAGGACAGAAGAGAGAATTTTCTACAGTAAATCATCTTAATATAATTGTATTTTAAAAAAGATCATATCAATAGTACTAAGGTAAAGAGATGAGAATAAAGGAAGATAAAGAGGTTAAAATTGTAAGGCATATTTTCTTTTTCTATGTATTTGGTACAGTCTCACTACACGGCTCAGACTTGTAGTGGTCCTCCTGTTTTCAGCCTCCCCAGCACTGGGCTTACAGTTGTGCACCACCATGCTGGGTCTTGGTGATCAGCACAGTGGTTTTGAGTGGGACTGGTGTACCACGTGGTACCAGGGATCAAACTCCATTCCCTGCACTTGCCTAAACAGGTGCTTAGTCCACTGAGCTATCTTGCCGGCACTTCTAAGGAACATTTTCTCATGTAGGGAAGGAATCATGAGAGTTAAATGGTCAGTTGGCAATAACCACGGTAAGGAAAGGATAGATACTGTCAATGAAAGGAGTAGACTAGACACAGCAATGTAAGAATAGACTGCTGAATGTTTTGGGTTGCTCCATAATGAACTACCACAAGTCTAGCAGGTGCACAATATTCACTTATGATTGCATAGTTTAGCAATTCAAAAAGCAAATGGACTTAGCTGGATCTCATAAGGCTGATACTAAAGGGTTTTCATAGAGAATTGTTTCCTGGTTCATCTATATTGTTCACCTTTCAAATCTGGGTAGATTAAGAACGAGTGTCCCTGGTTTGTTGCTAGCTGTCGTCTGGAAGCTTTCCCGAGTCGCCATCAGCCTTCTCGTGGGCTTTCATGTGGCTTCAGTGTTTCTGAAGCAGCAATGATGCTCTAGATTCTGCTCAGGCTGCCTCATGTCTCCACCTGGCTTCTGCCTCCCTGCTCTGTGTGTGAAGTCTCATGTGCTCATGTTGGACCACTTGCACAATGCAGAGTGCTCTGCCTGTGCTATGATCCGCTGGCTTGTAACCTTAGCTCTGTCTTCAGTGTCTCCTTATAGAAATTTTTATCATTTGATTGAGTGGCCAGAAGACTTCAAGAGTTATCTTTAGCTTTCTTTTTCCTACCACTGAAAGGATTACATAATAAATAATAGTCATTGCTTTCAGGTTTCTAGTTTGGATAGTGATCATAATTAGATTCCTCAAATGTTTAAGCTTCTATCTATCATGTATCATGTGCCTATCCAATATATAGTATGCATGTGCAGAATATATTTTGTATATATTTAAATGGAGAATGTACTCTACAAACAAGTTTCCACAGTCTAAGCAAGACTCTCTATGCAAAATTTTAAATCCTGGACAGATTACTAACTGAATCCTTATGTGCTTTTTTCCCCATTAAACTAGAACAGGAAAGCGGCAATACAAACCAAAGAAAACAAAATAACAAGCAAAAAGCTTTCAACTCAGTAGCCAACCCAAAGGCTTCCTGTCATCTAGCCCTTTCCTGAAACTTCTGACTCTGTAGAATGAAAACTATCTCCAAGCAGAAAGCATTTTCAAGGAAAATCAAACCAAAGGAAAGAAAGCTACCCAGTACCAGGCTCATTCGATGATGTCTAATATCACAGAAGCCAGCAATCCCCAGAGCCTCACTAAGTTCTTCTGTAGCTGTCAGAGAATTACCTGCTATCCTTTTTATTTAGAGTATTAAACTCCCAGCACCCCATCTTCTTATTGTCGCTTATCCTTATCTCTCTGTCTCCTTCAGATAATAACCTAGAGACATTCAAGCTCCCTCCTGAGATGGGTTGCCTGGCAGAATGGGGGATGAAGAGGGGATGAACAGCAAAAAGAGAAGAAAATAGGAACTGATTTCATATATGTAAGCACAAGTGGTATTTTTCTATGTTACATAGTTAAATAACTGCTTCAAAAGAAAAAAATAAAGAGAAAGGTGTGTCTACATCACCTTGCAGTTCAAAGTATGCTTTTATATATGCATAAGTTGGCATTATGTCCAGAGATATTTTTATAAGTAGAGTGAAACAACATAATCTGGTTGTGTTCAAGCAAGGTTGAATAAACTGCTTTCTGTAAACCAGATATTGTATTTCTCTAAATACATAAACAAAGCTTCCACCTTCTTTCACAATGGTGCCTTTGCTTTGCTCGGTAGAGTCTCTCCGAGGACCCTGCCCTGTGCCACCCCTCAGCCCCCTCTGCGGACATGAGATTGTTATCAGCTGGGTGTTTTTAACAGGGCTAATTAAGTTCATTCACAAATCCCTTTTATTAAAGATTTCACACTGAAATATCTCTAAACATGCAATAGGACACTATTATTGAAAAGTCTTTGTTTCTAATCACAATACCAGGGTGATAATTAAAGACATTACAAAGTGCCCTCATGAGGGTAAGGATTAAGAATATTGTCACTCTCTACTAAAACCCTGCAAGGGGACAGACTTGGGGGGAATAGGGCTCTATTAGAACAGATTCAAGAAATTGTTTATAAAAGACTTTACAGTTTGTAGGCACCATATTCTAATATTTATAAATGTTTATTTAAGCCTCTTTGGTTTATGATAGTCAGACTATAAATGCATCAGATCATGTTACAGATACCTTTTAACTATCTTTTGTAATTGCTAGCTAATTTCTCAGAAGAAAAACCATCCCTTTAGGTGTTTGAGCCAATATTTGTCATATTATCTTTAAAGTTGCTATCCTTGCTATCCTTACCTTTCTCTTGAAAGTCCAGTTGTGAAACATTAGTGTGCTAGATTACATGAAAATATTGCAAAGCCATCTCCGGGAAGATTAAGAGTGGGAAAATAAAATATATCTTAATTGGAATCTGTTATTCTATTTTACATGCTTGCATTAAATTCTTCTTTTCCTCAATTTTTACATAGAGGAATTTTGTTTTGATACCTAAGAATTTCAAACCAGACCTTTTCTCACATTTTCTCTGAAGTCAATTTAAAAGTGCATTAGCAGTACATGTGGATTTAGTCAGGGAATCAAGATCTAAAAATTTCAACATATTTCTCCAAAGGTAGACTCTTCAAATGAGGATTGTGAAAGTAATTTATTCCGGCCAAACACACTTCCACATATTGTTAACAGTACTATGTGCTCCAACTCATTTAACAGCTTTTTAATTCAGTAGTTATTCAGATTTAATAGAGCCATTTCTTCATCATTTTGCATTTAGTGATAAATGGTGCCAGAATTTATGATAAATTAAACTGCAAAGAACCATGTTAAAGTTATCTTAAGGGTTTCACATAAAAGGAACCAGCACTTATTTGGTTCAGAGCAGCCACCCGAAAGTTCACGTGGCGAGAGGAGCGTCTTCCCGGGCATAAACTATGAGATCTATTTGAAAGTTAAGTTTTAATTATACTTTTCCTGTCCGCTTACCATGGGCAGTGGCCATCCAGCTGGGGGACTAGCAACATGGATGCTTTAAACTAAGGGCTCTTTCTTGTTTTAATATCGGTTTAACAAGTGGAAGAACATGCAGGTTGAAGCTTTGAAGACAGATCCTTACATAACAAGCCACCAGATACAGGGGGCAACTTTTAAAAAGTTTGGTGGAGAGCAAGGCATCATAGGGCTGTGGAAGAGATAAATTGGGCAGGGCCAAGTGGTGAGAGAGGGGACAAGTGTAGTTGGACAGCCCTGCCAATTACTGTCCCTATTATCCTTTCCCTTCTTCACTAATGCGGTGGCTTAATAGCGACTGCAACGGGATGCGAGGGGCTGAATTCATAGCTTTTTTTTCCTTTGCTCCTTCCTAGAAGCACATTTCACAAATGAAAATAAAATGAAAGTTTTTAGAATGGAGTATTTAAAATGGTTTTCAGGGCTGGGGAGATGGCTCAATGGAATAAGCGCTTCCTTGGCAAGTGTAAGAGCTTGAGTTCAATCCCCAGTTCCGCCAAAAATAAATAAATAAAATGGTTTGCAGCATTAATACTACCAGCTTCCAAATGTGTTAAAGTGCATAAGCTTGTTTAATTAGATGAGGTATTTTTTTTTTCTCTTTGTTTATTCCTGCTTATCTCTGCCCCTAGGCAGCCAGGCTGGGCTGGTCAGACAAGACAAACTGGCAGGACCAAGACTATGACAAAACTATGCAAACAAAAGTCTGTCCTTAAGGTTAAAAACCTTGAGGTCACTCTTGACAACTCATAAGAGACCAGGGAGAATCAACCCACAATCATGTTCCTTTGCACTGCACTGGCCCTCAACATAATCAGGAACAACCTGTGCCCCTAACTATAGATGAAACGTGCGTGGAAGGGAGTGAGAGGTGCAATATCTAATTCCTCACTTGTGGAAAAGTACAGCCCGATCATTCATGCTTCAGTTTTCTGAGTTGAGATTTTCATGTTATTCCAAGACTGCCCCTGTGATACGAATTTATTCATCATTATAGAGTCTCTCTTATTCAAAATCCATTATGTTAGAGGAAGTTGGTATAAAAATGCAAGCCACGGGCCCTTCCCTCCCCAGAGCAGCCCTCAGCCTGGTGTACCATAAGTAGACACTGAGAGACTCTTCTCTCAATGACCTGAGAGAATACATTGCAAGCTGGGTTAGTGTTGAGTGACCCAAAAGAACGCTTGCTTGATTGTTGAAAGGTAAGTCTAAATATTTTTGAAGAATGGCACACAACTCATTAACCCTCTTCTGTACCTCTGCTCTTCCTGTCAAAGTTTGTGTGCACTTTCACTTAGTTACATCTCTGTGGGTATTTATTTGTATCATTTGCTGTCTATTAATAGAGCTTTAGCAACAATTATTAAATGCTATCTCTGTGCCAGGCTTTGCTCTAAGCACTTTGTGAGTATGATCAGATTTGATGAAAACAAGAATGATGAATTTGAAATCTGGGTCATCTGGTCATGAAACAAGAAAGAAAATACTTCTCATTTCTATTTTTGAATCTTCAAAACAATCACGCTAATGGCGAGGCTCTTTCCTGCTACGACAATTCTATGCGTTGTGGGACTTTTCTGTGCATTTCACAGGGCAAGGCAATAATACCTTTTCTTCTGAACTTTCTAGCATTCTTTGCTCTTGTGGAGATCTGTCACAAGATAAAGGATTGAATAACGGACTGTTAAAAAAAGACATTTGTACAAATGAATGGATTAAATTTAGGAAATGTCCAAGTTTTTAATAAAAAATTACTAACTATACGTGCATTAAAGCAAATTTCCAAGATAGAAACATTTTGATTTCTTAATGGTTTTCAAAAGCTATATCTTTGTCAACAATTTTTAATACTTGCACGTTTAGTCTTTACCAATAGAATTTGAAGCTTCTACACACACACACACACACACACACATTTTTTTTCTTGTAATAAAAATGACAATTGTAGGAACATTGATGATATTCATTTCTTAACCTGAAAAATAGAATACTGAGTCTCTTCTAGTCATTAAATCGCCCATTTCACTGTCTGGGGCCCCTCATCCACCTTCTTGCTGTGTATGTTGCTTGTTATTTTTTTCTGGGCTGTTTATTCCGCAAAGGGCAATTGCAAAAGAGTTTGAAGCACTTTTTAGTGCTAGGCCATTCTCCCGCTGAAGTTCATGCCCCTTGGTTCTCGTATTTAACAGAGGCTCACATAGCCTGCAGCATCTGTCCTTTTGGTTCCCTTCAGGATTGTGTACATTTCTTTGTCATATCGTCATCTCTCAGACCACAGAATTTCTTTAAATAGCAGCCCTGTCCCAGTAGAATAATGGGAATCATAATGCCATAATTTGAAGAATATTCTGCTTAAAGTCCGTTGTCCTAATTGACTTGAATATTTGAGATGTACTTCATAGCATTTTGCTATTAAAAGAAGCCGAGGATGGCCATGTTTCTACAATGAGATAACAAAGGGAATACTAATTGTTTATCCATTCTGTGTTTAGCTATTGAGATAAATTTCATTGGTTGATTAATAACATTACCTCCCCAAATTGATCAAAACACTAAAAAATTTGTCCACCTCACAAAATACTAAAAAAGAAGGAAAAAAGAAAAAAAAACCCTGGAAAATTCAGCCTCCTTTAAAAGAAATGATAGTTACATACATATTCGAGTAGCATTGTGTGTTGAGAGTATATATATATATATATGTATATATATATATATATTAGTTTAGACTATATATATATATTCTCCATAAATAAAAATAAACATATAAGGCACAGTTTACATTTATCATTTATAACAAAGAGGAGAATGATGGAATCATTTCACTGCATCTGCTCTTAGAAAAGCTATCTGTAAAAGTAATAGTTCTCAAAAAGCTTTGAGTGTTTAAATGTGTCTTTTTACTTACGAACAAAATGCATATCAAATACTTACATTTTAAGAATATTTAGGTATTGTCTACTTTGTTTTTATACACATGCCAAAAGTATCTATAGAAAATTAAACGAGGTTTCTTTCGCTTTTCTTCTGGAAGCTATGATAAAGTATAATCAGATCTGAAGCCTGTTACTTTTTCTGTTATAGGTTTCCCTTTTCTTTCTTTGGGTAAGCACATTTGTAAATGGAGAATTCTTTAGAGATTCTTCCTGTTCAGTCTCAGGGTGTTTTGTTCTTGCTTTCACAATGAATTGCAAAATACCATTTCACTCCAAGGGTAGCCATTTAGCAGCTGCGCGGCTACCCTCCTTTTTATTGACTGCCTTTCCTTGGCTTTTTGTTTCACCAGCAAGATTCTCACCTTGCTGCGCATTCTTTCAACTGGGCCATCAATATAGAAAGTAAAGAGATCTTTCTAAGCCCTGATGCTCGCGGCAGCTTTACACTTGCCACTTCTTTCCATTCTCAGAGGGAAGCTCTATCTGAGACGTCTGAAGTGGCTGTTGATGGTGTCTTTGCTGTAGCTACATGGAATCTTTTTTTGAATACTATCATCTGAAGCTTCAGGAAGCTCAGCCAAGTACTGTCAGCGTGGCTCAGCAGTGCTTGTATTTCTTTCCCTCGGTGTCTCTCGCTCTCCACTGTCCTCTGTGTTTCTTTTCCTTTTTAATTTCGGACAATAAAGAAGATGGTAATAGTTTTACCAAAGGCACACAAGGACGGACTTGAATAAACCTGAATGTTCTCTTATTCCTTCAACATTTGATTTATGTAAATTACTATTGTTTTGATCAATATTATCATTAAATATATCATAGTTACTTCTTAGAATTTATTTTTGCAATGTGTAAAGATGGTATTTTTATGTAAAACACACATATGTATTTACACAAAAATAAAAGTATACATATCCATATGTGTTTGCGTATATCCATCCATCCATATATTTTTTCTTTTGCAGGAAGAATGTAATAGTAGTTAAAATTACTCAATCATCTCTTCTAAATGTCAATATCAAGAAAATCTTTTCAAACACACATATATATTATGAAAAATAAATCTGTAAAATAGCACACAAATACACTCACGTATGACATATCAGGAGAAATAAGGTGCTGCATCCATCTTTCCTCCAGTGGGAACTTTTACCTCTTCTCATTCAGCTATCCACAGCGATACACTTGTATATCTTCTGCAAGCCTGTGGACTTCTTTTCATAAATCTATATAGAGTCAGAATTGGGCTTTCAGTACCACTTCAAAGAGTCATAAAATGCAGCCATGTTAGTTTCCCTAAGCAAGTTTTGGCTTTATCATTACAATAATCCTGAAGTGAGTGCATGTAGACTTTTTACAGTTTTTATTCCACTGTAGCATTTCATAAGGAGAAGCAAAGTTATCACACAAGATGAAGTAAGTTCACAGGGAGAAAGAAAATTCATTGAAATTTTCTTAGAAAGTGCTGTTAAATATACTAAGATATTGGTAGTCAAGATAATTGTTGTTCATGTGACCTAGGAGGTTTTATTCCTTCCTAAGGATAGTATATTCTTGAACAACTTATTAAAAATGTCAGACCAACAGGATTGTTGATGACAGAAATGCCATGTCCTTCTAGAAATATGCACACCTAAAAACAGAATCTTGCTGTAAGAGCTATGTATCAGGGTTCAAAGAGTTTTAGTAGAGTTTACATAATGACAGGATACAGAACTGAAGTAAGTATTAAAAATTACATTGTTTTACAATTGTTTTTTTTTCCAGTGGTTTGGACAAAGAGAAAATTGACAAAAAATACACATAAATATGTAGCTTATCAGTGTTAATTTTTAGGTTAAGATTAATGGAAATTATTTAAATATGAGCGTAAAGCATGATGATCTTAAACACTTGCATTAAGAACATTATTGCTGAAAATCTAACTATAAAATGGACTCTATCCATTTCAGGTATATCTAACTATGTAGCCTGTCCTTTGTCTATGCTACTATAAACTAAGTAGAGAAAAACTTAAATTTTAGAGAATCACAACATATATTTCTTAACTCTGGATGCCAGCCATTTAATTCAAAGTTGGAGTTTAATCTTTTTAATTTTTAATTAATATATTTGAACGCTTTGAATGAACAACAGAATTCAATGACATAACATTCTTTTCCCCTACATCTTTTTTTTTCTTTTTAATATTTATGTATGTATGTATGTATGTATGTATGTATGTGTGTGTGTGTGTGTCCAGCTCAGCCCACCAAGGGGCAGGGTTGGCTGGCGTGTGGTGCTGGGGGATTGAACCGTGGTCCCTGTATTTTGTTAAGCTTGTTCTAAGTAGGTGCTTTAGACCACTGAGCCATCTCACCAGCGGACCCCCCCACCCCTACGTCTTTTGATGAGGAATAATAAATTCAGGACAGGTTATGTACACCTCAATTTTGCATCTTACTAGCCAATTTTCTTTCAACTTATCAAAATTTACTCAAGCGGATGATTGTATTTTCTGTGATATCTTTATTTATTTGATAAAATGTATTTACTAAGCTTATGTCAGTAGATATTATGGACATAGATGAAAACACCAATCTGGTCAGTGATATAAAAGTATAAAGCAGGCAAATTTGAGGACAGAAAAGTAGAAACGCTCCACACATGTTTTTCCCCCTCTTTGTAGTTTAATCTCTTCATAGGACTGTGGAGCTCAGATAAAAAATAATTTACCATTTCTTCCAAATTTTGTCTGATTACCACCTGCAGTGCTCTGAGGTCTACAAATAGGTAAGCATTGAAAACATGCATTTTGGAGATGGTTTATGTGAGCTTGATGGAAAGCAACATGTAAGCACGCATATCCAATGGCCTGCATGGTGAGACAGGGCAGACAGGCCTCTTTTATCACGAACACTTGGTTTTTGAGCATCTGAAGACTTTTAATTGATCTCTATTCCCATGATGACAGGAGAACTTCCCCACAGGAGAGTTCCCCGGATTTTACAATTTTCATTTTTCTGCATCCCGGTAGACTCCTGATGAGAAGCTCTGAAAACTGATATGGCCTTGTAATGTCATAAAGGACAGTTGCAAGTGGTCATTTATGTTGTGTGTAAATAAATATGCACACTTCTGTAGAGAACTTTTTTTTTTTTCATGTATTTGGTTGTTGCAGGGTCTCACTACACAGGTCCAACTCATAGTGATCCTCCTGCTTTCAGCCACCCCAGCTCTGGAATTATAGGCATGGGCCACTAAACCCTGATTCTGCTGGCTCACAGTGCCCGGGGGTGGGGCTGGCAGGGTGCATGTGCTGGGGATGGAATGCATTCCCTGAGCTTGCCTAAGCCTACATCAGCAGGCGCTTTAGTCTGCTGAGCTATCTTGCCAGCCCCTATAGTGAACACTTTTAGATCATGAGACCAATTCAAGGTTAAGTGTTCTATTACTAGCAAGAGACTGTATAATTGTTTTATCTGTTTTTGTTTTATTTCTGAACAGAAACAGCATGTAACATGAGACCTAGCCTCTTAAAATGTTAAGTGCAGCATTCTGTGTTATAAATTATAGATGCAAGGCTATAGTTGACCAGAACTTTAGAACTTGCTCTTCATACATAGTTGAAACTTTAATCCCATTGAACAGTAACTCCACAAATTCTCCTGTCCCCAGCTCCTGGCAACTTCCATTATACCCTGTGTTTACATAGATTCGACTATTTTAGATGTCTCAGATATGTGAAACCATTCAGTGTTTGTGTTTACAGGACTGGCTAATTTCACTTAGAATGTTACCCATGGTTTTCAACCATATTGTTATATGTGGTAGGATTTCTTCCTCTTTAATGAGGGAATAATTTATTGTGTGTATATACACATTTTCTTTATCCATTCATCCACTGACAGAACTTTATGTTGATTCAGCATCTTCATTGTTGTGAATAATATTGCAGTGAACATAGGAGTAGAAGGGTTTCTTCAAGCAGCAGACTTCAATTCTTTTAGATGCAGATGCAGAAGTAGGATTACTATGTAGTATGCTAGTGTGATTTTTAAAACGTTATTAAAGAACCATAATATTTTCCACCATGACAGAACCATTTACTTCCTGCAGTATACAGGAATATAGACATAGTACTAGAATTCTAATTTCTCTGTATCCTTACCAACACTTATTAGTCATTTTTTTAAAAAGCAAAAATATTGAGCATGAAGGTCATTTTTATTGATGGTTTTATTTGCTTTTATATGATTAGTTCCATTGCACGCATTTGTACATATCTGTTTTTCATTTGGATTTGTTCTTTGGATAAATATCTGACTGATTTATTTATTTATTGATTGATTGATGCTGGGAACACAAATATCTGTTCATAGTAGGCAAGTGCTCTCCTATTGAGCTGTAACTTATATATTCTATACCCTGAGTTGTCTATTTTAAATTAGCTTATTGTTTTCTTCTTTGTTATTTAGTAATATGAATTCTTTATACATTTTGAGTATTAATGCCTTTGTCAGATACATATATGTGATTTATGAACATTTTTCCTATTTTATAGGTTGTACTTTAAAAAAATTTAGTACAGGGTTTACAGGGTCTCACTGAACAGATAGGACTCATAGTGATTCTCCTCTTCTCAGCCTCTGAAGCACTGGGATTACAGGTGCGTGCCACCATGCCTAGTCTCAGTTGCTGTCCCAGTGTGCCCCAGGGATGGGGCTGGTGGCACCCAGAGGATTGAACCTTGGTCCCTGCATCTGCCTGAGCAAGCACTTTGGTCTGCTGAGCTCTCTGGCTAGCCCAGGTTGTGCTTTCTCTCTTGTGTGCTGAAACTTTTTATCTATTCCTCATTATCTTCTTACAGTTTTTCTGCCTGTTCTTTTGGGGCCATACCCAAGAAATCATTGCTTTCTCCTATGTTTTCTGATAGGAGTCTTAGTTTCACATCTTGGCTTCAAGTCTGACTCTGTATTTTGGGTATATTTTTATGTGTGGTGTAAGGTAAAGTTTCAACATCCTTCTTTTGTGCATAGCTATCTGATTTTTCTAACATCAGCTTTTGAAGATACATTGTGTATTACTGACACTTGTAAAGATGAGAGGATTAGTTCTAGGATTTCTCTTCGATTGCTTTGCATACCAGTATGCATGCCAGAGCCATAATGTTTCACGTATTTTAGCTTTGTAGCTTATTTTAAAATCAGATAGTGTGATGCCTTTAGTCTCTTTGTTTTATTTGAAGGATTGATTATTCAAAGTCCTCTGTGGTTCTAAATGAATATTAGAATTACTTTTTTCTATTTCTGTGAAAAATATTGGTATTTTGGTTGAGATGATATTGAATCTCTATATGGCTGAAGATCACATGGCCATTTAAAAATAGTAAGTTTTCAGTCTATGAATACAGAATCTGTTTCCATCCTTTAGTGTTTTCTTCAATTTCTTCTATCATTGTTTCATAGTTTTCAGCATACAAGTCTTTTACCTTCTCAGTCAAATTCATTACAAAATAGATACTTTTTGATGCATTGAGCAAATGAGATATTTCTTAATTTTCTTTTCAGGTCATTTTATTGTTTGGAATCAGTTGATTTTTGTTTTTGAATTTTACACTGTGGAACTTTATTAAATTTGCTTACTACTTCTAATATTTTTGTGTGTCTGGATTTTACCCATAAGAACACATTTAAAGATGGAGTCAATTTTACCAAGTATTTGTTTTAATTTCATTTACCAGTGTTTTTCCATGACATACTTCATGGCTAGAAATGAAATGATTTAGGTAAATAATACAAATCATGGCTATTTTGAAGAGATTACCTGACAGGCAAAGATATTTAGTTTTAATGTGAGGATTTTAAATACAGGTAAAAAAGATGCCTTTATCTATTTTATTAAAGCCCTGTTAGGCT
>NDGN011553175.1:0-16111 GCA_002564285.1 Tympanoctomys barrerae | reverse complement strand
ACACACACACAAGTTCTTCAAAAGAGACAAAATGTTATGTATCATCAACATATGCCATTAACATGAGTAAAAATAAAATTGAGACAGGAGGCCCACATTTATGGGTGTACTCAAATCTTTATACCTAGCTAGGTGTGGCCATAGTTCCAGCAATGTGGGAGGCTGAGGCAGGAAGGCAGCCGACATGTACATGCCCAGTTTGGGCAGTTTCACAGCTCAGTGAGACTCTGGGTCAAAAATAAAGAGAAAAAATGTCCAGGGATATAGCTAAGCATAAAGTCTCTGACTTCAGTCCTGAGTATACAACAGAGGAGAGGAGAGAAAGGGAGAGGACAGAGGAAAGAAAGAGGAAAGCCAAGCCTTATAAGCTGGGCTAATAGAACATTTTCCCCTCTGGCAATTTCGATTTTGAGAAGCAATTCACTAGTAGAAATATATTATATTTTAAAATAATTTTTTATGGTAAATTGACACTTGATAGTTGTCTGAGTTCATGGGGTTCATGTTACATTAAGAGAAACTTACATTCTGAACTCTGCTTCAATCTTGAACACTGTCCACTCACTTCCTTGTCCTGCTCAGGCCTCCAGTGGTTTGTTTGTTTGTTTGTTTGTTTGTTTTGCTAGTGCTGGTGTTGGGCGCACGGGCACATACATTGGAATCGATGCCATGCTGGAAGGTCTGGAAGCAGAGGGCCAGGTGGATGTGTACGGCTACGTGGTCAAGCTCAGGCGACAGAGATGCCTCATGGTGCAAGTGGAGGTATATTCCAACTCCTAGAGATTATCCTCACTTTTGTCCTGGGCCTGAAATCTTTAGGGGACAGTAATGATTTAAAGGGAATCTAAATTTTTCATAACTTCACACAGTTGCATGAAAATAACTTTACCTCAATGTCTTAAAAGTTAAAAAATAGCCACATATTACCAGAATTACACGTCAGGGTCTAAAAGTATGGTGGATGGAAGGTAACCATAAAACCTATTTTAAAAAATGAAATATCATTTACGAACACAAGACTGGGAAAAGAAATAACACAGAAAGCATATTTGGCAACATTTCATAACATTAAAATTGAGGAGATACAATAAGAAGGTAACTAGTTTTTAGAAATACACTGCTGAGACTCAAATCCTGTGCCTTAAATCTTATTTCTCTGTATTTCTGGACAAGTTTGTAATCTCACCATGCCTCAGCTGAGTCATCCATATGACAGAGATAAAGTAGGGCTTAACAGGTTTATAACAAAAAGGAAAATAAAAGTGAAGTGCTTGACAGGTTTGTGACACAGACAATGAGCCTGGTAATGGGGAGTGACAGTTATTATTGGAAATGTCTGTGATTGACCCAGCAAGAGGACACATATGTATTTACTCAAGGGAAGGACTTGTGAATGTGCATAAGTAGAAGCAGGTGCGAGCACGTTGCTTGCACTCAGTATTGTTAGCACAGCAAGAAATTGGAAACACTTTAAATCGATATCAGTAGGAGAAGGGAAGAGAAGAATCAGACATGGGGACGGTGTATGTTAACAGCTGTGCTGCAATGGAAAGGCTGACCTGGGTCTCTATCTACCTGTATCTAGCTTGATTCTCAGATGAAAATAGGGTGCTCGTAAGGCCAGCAAACAAAGCATATGGGATATGATTTGTTCATCTTTACAAAAACTCCAAGTAGTGTAGAATGCTTTATGTTTGTAGATGAAAAAAATGTTAGTATAGAAATATAAAATAGACTATTAAGTAGAATAAATGACCCTTTTTGAGGAAAATGTAAAATCAAGTAGAAAGATACAACCAACCTCAGGGAAATAGAGGTAGTAAAGAGGCTCATCAAATATAGATCATGTGCTTAAAAATATTGTATTCAATTATGATACTGTAAAAAGTCGGAAGTTGGCAAAATTGGGTTTGGTATATAAGATCTTCCTCGATAATTTTAAATTTTAATTTAATTTAATTTAATTTTATATTGACACCAGAGACTGAACGTACTACCCTTGAGCTTGCCAGACAGGCACTTAAGCCATTAAGCTATCTCCCAGGCCCAGTTTTTTCTATTTTAAAATGTTCTAGAAAACTATCAAGGTGAATCCTATAGAATATCAACTTGCTTTTTGCTGATATACTGTGAATTTTATTACCGATTTTATATTATTAGTTTTACTTGCAACTTTAGTAACAGCCACTGAGGAGGAGAACAATGCTGCTTTTAAAAAACTTTAGGCATAAGATAAAAGATATGGAAAAGATCCTGGATACTTTACTGGGAAACTATTTTTTCCTAGAAGAAAAATGGAAATAGAATTTTCATACATTTTAAAAGCTTGTGTGAGCCAACTTTTAGTATACTTATATGTTTCAGTTATCAATCCTTTTCTTGCCCAAAAATGTCACAAAATAGAAGTTTGCATATTTTATTTAAATGTGACATGTGGAACTCCATGTTGTCAGCAGTTAATTATCCGTATTTTTCTCTAACGTCTTAGGCACAGTATATCCTGATCCATCAAGCTCTAGTGGAATACAACCAGTTTGGAGAAACAGAAGTGAATTTGGCTGACTTGCATTCACATTCATATCTGCATAATATGAAGAAAAGAGACCCACCTAGTGAGCCAGCTCCACTGGAGGCTGAATTCCAGGTAATGATGCTGGGGACAATAAGCACAGTGACTCTTTTATTTTTCTGTATTTTAGGGAAGAGTCTACAGGGTGTTCAAGGTCTCACTACTAGGTTGGACTCATGGTGATTCTCTCCTGTTTACAGTCTCCCAAGTGCTGGGATCACAGGCACACCCTACCATGTCCAGTCCCAATCAGGGTCTCAGCACGCCCTGGGGGCAGGGCCAGGACAGTAGGCCTGGGGATCGAACCCCCAGCCCCTGAACCTGCTTGCAGGTGCTTTAATCTGCTGAGCTATTTGGCCAGCCCTAACACAGTGACTTATACAAAGTCACTGTTTTCTCGGAGTTTGCTAAGCATGTGACACAGTTCTTGCATCTGGTCCTCACCATGGCCAAGAGAGCTCAGTTGAGGACTCCAAGACCCAGAGAGTTTGAGGGACATTCTTGAACCTGCATAGCTATTATGTAGGAGACTTTCTTATGGCCAGAGGTCTGACTCTTTTGCTAACACTTTTAACACTTTCTCATTAAGCTGGTATAAATAAGCTGCCAAAATAATAGCATATAGCCATGAAATTGGTCCGCCATAGGCAATGTCGCATCTCACCTTTAAAAACTGCATCTGGTTTTAGTTTATAAAGGAAATAATTAGAGGAGTTTATGACTGCTTAGGAAGTTGAGCTGTCTGGAGCTACCAGACAGAAAGGAAAGGATAATAATGTGTGTCCTAACCTATTTATTAGGCAATTATTCTGACAATTAACTGGAGATGTAGTTCACCATGATTCTGGACTGTTGGCATAACTATCCTCAAATTGTGACATTGTCAAGTTTTGTAATTTTTCTCTTCCACTTGTGATTTCCAGTTTATTGAGTCTTTCTAATAACTGCCAAACTGGCCAGTTCAGAGAGTTTCACAAGGCCAGGAATGTGCTTTTAATTAGATACAGAGCCATTTAATGTTTAGGATCAAAGTGGGGCTGAGGTGGGAGATGGAGGAGCAGTGGACAATAATCACAAAGCAGCTCAGTCTCCGGGAAAACCTACACTTATAGATGGAAGAATTGGCAGGGACATGATAGTCTTCAGCAGAAGAGCATTTTGCTGTTGTTTTCTGTTTTCTTTCTTTTTGGTGTTTTAGCTGATGACTTTTACTATAACCAGTACACACCCTACAAAGCCACACTTGCACTTACACTATTTGGTGATGCTTGTGTATTGAAGGTGAACACTCAAATGGATAGTCACTAAAAGAGAGATTTTTTTTTTTAACCAAAAGGATGTGATGAAGTTTCTGCTGTACACCAGGTACAGTTCTAGACATGAGAGTCAAAATGATCTTGAGGTGGACGTGGAGGACATTAGGAGGAGTGTGGAGGAAGGCTCAAGCAATGCTGTAACTGCTGGAAGCAGTACAATTATTCCATTGAAAGACTCAGGAAGGAACAGTCAAACAACTTAGTGGATTAAAGCACCTGCAAGAAGGTGCAGGGGCCAGGGGTTCAATCCCTGGACCTACCGCGCCGGCCCCGCCCCTAGGACACGCTGAGATGGCAATTGAGACTGGGCATGGTGGCACATACCTGTAATCCCAGCTCTTGGGAGGCTGAAAACAGGTGGATCACTACGAATTCAATCTAGTAGTGAGACCCTGTATACCCTCCTTAAAATACAAAAAGAAAAAAGAAGAAGCAGACAGGAATATTGAAAATGAGGACAGAGACACTGATGTATTGGTAAATTCAGTCACTTTAAGCTAAAGTAGTGCTTTTCTGATTACTTTAGGAATATATAGGGTTGTAGAGATAGCTCAGTGGTCTAAGTGCCTGCCTAGGCAAGTTCAACTACCCAGGTTCAATCCCTGGTACCACATTCCATGCCTGCCCCACCCCAGGTGCGCCAAGAGGGCCACCAAGACCAGGCATGGTGGTGCACACCTATAATCCCAGTGCTGGGGAGGCTGAAACAGGAGGATCACCATGAGTCTAAGTTCGAGCTGCATAGTCAGACCCTGTATCAAATACACAATTTTTTTTAAAGACTATATATCTATATCTATATCTGTATCTGTATCGATAGATACAGATATAGATATAGGTATACATGATTAACACATGGTTATACATCTTTCAATGCTTGTATAAAGTGTGCAACGCATGGTCAGATCAGGGTCACTGACATTGCATTACCACAAACCTGATTACTTTTCATTTCTCAAGAAAATGCAAGGCAAGATCACCAATTAAAAACAGAGTGGCTCAGAAGTGTGTTGGGACCATCAAAGACTAAAGGTTAAGGAAAGGGAAAGAGTATGAAGTAGTTACCTCAAGGTAGGAAACCATGGAGGATTGCAAGAAATCATTGTTTGATAATTTGAAATTTATGATCATTAATTTAAAAATTATCATGAACTGAATGGATTCTTTCACAGAAATATTTAGCTTTCTGAGGAGAGGGAGTTCTCTCTGTTCATGTAGATGGCTGGATTAATATCCTCTAGATTTTGTAAATTGACTAGATAACAGTAGGGAGAGGAAGGAGTTGAGAGTATTCACATATGACTATAGTAGGGGATGGTAGCAGTGAACTTGCTACATGAAAAGCATGAGTGAGAGCAGACCAGAATGCTGACTGGGTCACCCTTGTCAGGGCTGAAGGAACAAGAGGGATGAGGTACCTTGGGAGGACAGCACACTGTTAACGAGGCTCTGAGGCAAATGGAGTGGGGTAACCCTGAAATCAGTGATACCTGACATTTTCAGGTGAAGAGGAGTAGATAAGAGTTGATCCAGTGTGATAGAGAAAAATAGAAATCATTGGGTTTTTCTGAGGATAGGATGAGCAAAAATGGCTTGCAAGTGGAAGCAAGGAGCAAGATGAACACACAGCTCTTCTTCAGACCATGATCTGGATGGAATGAGAGGAAAAAAGAGATAAATTGGGTTCTTGGTGTTGCCTTCAAAGCAAAGCAAAGCAAAGAAAGTTTTGGGGGACAAGGATTGGAACCTATGAAGATTCACTGATATTAGGCCTTGGACACCAGAAGGCAGAGTGGGAGGCAGCGATTTGTGAGATGTAAGAGACAGAATTGCAGATACACCATGCAAGACTAAAAATCAGGCTTTGTGCCTGCGCTGACAGGTGTAGAGTAGACCTGTGGTGATAATGGACACAAGCAGGAATTGAACAGTGAAAAATCCTTTCCATCTCACAGGAGAGCGAATCATTAGTTTCATTGTCATCCTGGGCATTGTGAACTAGGGAGCTGTGGCTATTGGGTGACAGCTCACAAAAGCATGAAGTGTTGTGGTGTTTTCCAAAGAACACACCATATGACTCATGATGAAGTACACATGGCTTCATATTCAGTGATAATGGTTTTCTTCATTCAATTCATAACCATTAATTGGATTTAAAGCAGGTATCATATTTAATATGAAATAAGGCATATATATATATATATATATATATATATATATATATATGGTCTTCTAATCCAAATACACACACACACACACGTAAAATCCTGCTGAGTTTTACATGAGGAGCTTTCTTGGAGAGAGAGAGACAGACAGACAGACAGACATGGACAGATAGACAGACAGGCAGGCAGGCAGGCAGACACACAGATCCATAATCCCATTTGAGTCCTTAGCATATCCTAAGAACTTCAACTGTGCTCACCCTCTTCAAAGTCCAAAAGAAATTCAGTTACCACCCTGGAAGTCAAGACTTTACATGTGGACCCTTGTGGGACATTCATCCAAAGCACAATAGATTGCAAGAGTTCAGGGACAGTCTGGCTCCTTCTGAAAATGGAGGAATTTGGCTTAGCCCAAGTGTGGAAAGACCTAAAAATAGGCTGAAGCTGGAGAGACAGTCAGTGGGATACCAGTAAAGACTTTTACCTGACATTAAGGAAGCTTGCTGTGTTCTAACAATGACTGGAAGCTGTTGAAGAGCTTAATAAGAATGGACAGCTTTTGTTTTGTGTTTTAGCATGTTCAGTATTAGCAAAATTGAATAGAGGGTCCAGTTATAAAATTATTGATATTTTCCAAGTGATAAGTGAAGATGAGTTGGATTAAGTAGGAAGTAAGAAATTAAAAGAAACTGTTCTTTACCAGGAGACAAGATAGATTGTGGAGAGTGATTCTTCTGAGTAAGGGGATAGCTACCTGGAACTACTAAATTCGCAGTGTCAAGTCTTCCATGAGTGCTGTGTCTGCCGAGTACCCTCCTGATAACTCAAAATTATTCATCATTAATTTTTCAATATAAATAGTACTTAACATTGATATAGTTATACAAATAAGATCCACTGCTTTGCCATCTAGGAGGCACTAGCAGCATATTTTGCTAGATAAATGTATGTTTTTATTTTCAACTTACCATGCCAGATATACTAAATGCCTGAAAAGATTAAGAGAAAAAAATCCACGTTCAAACTTAAAATTGTGACTAGGAGTGTGTACAGATTTGACAAAAATTAACAACATGTTTTTTTCTATAGGGAGCATCCTATGCCACAATAATACATTAAGCTAATATGAATTTAGATTTTAAAAGAGTTTTTAATTCTACTTTTCTCCCTCAGAGACTTCCTTCCTATAGAAGCTGGAGGACGCAGCACATCGGACATCAAGAGGAAAATAAAAAGAAAAACAGAAATTCTAATGTTATTCCGTGTATGTAATTATGATTTAAATTTATTTACATCAGAAAGTGTTATGCTTTTTTGCATTTGTTCAGTGTGATACACACATAAATGGTTTTGAAGTGAAATCTCAACATTTGGTTGACAATAGAAAAGTCAACAAACTACCTAAATTTTAGTTATAATGAATTATTTGAGCCCCAGGCATTTTCGATGGACCTTGCTAGATAAACTATATTCAGTGTTTTCTTCCTACCAATTATGTCAGAAATGAGTTGTAAGAAAGGCAAAAGCTTTGAATCAGAGAGACAAAGGCCAAGTGTCTTTTACTTTTCATTTTAGTATGAAAAAGTAATTGCCAAATAGCAAACTTAATCCCTTATGGCTTCTCCTTATTCATTGTATCTGGAAGGCTGGAAGCCCATGGAAAACACTCTATAAATTATCAGTCATCAAATTTAGCAGGTCAAATATGCACCATTTTCATGACTTAAGTTCTACTAATTAACAATATTCAAAAGATCATATCAGGCAGTATGGCAATTTTTTCAGCTGAACATACAAAAACTAGTGTGGGTAAAATACAAGCCAAGCTAATAAACTAGACAACCAAGTAATTCAAATCAGTGCATGGCTGACCTAGTTAATTTAATTTCTACATAAGTCCCTATTAATATAGTTAAAATACAGAATTGATAGTAATGCAGTTAAACAGATCATTTTCCCAGGTTATTATAAATTTAAGACTTTGAAAAATAAGGAAGAATTGTAGATTAAATAATTTTGGATGAAATAATAATATGAGATTCCTATTTAACAAAGACTGTTAATGTCAATAGGATATAAATGAGAAACAAAAATGTAAGCTATGAATTTTTAAACTTTTACCAGACAGAATGATGATATTCTATGGAATCTAAAATATCAAAGATTGATAACCATATGGAACATCACTTAAATATTTGATTTTTTTTTCACTTTGAGATTTTACTTAAATGTCTTGATATAACTTGTTGATCAAAGTACTAAATTTTAGGGAATATTTCATTGCATCTAGATCAATATATTTAATTTTGAATCTCTTTTTCAATCCCTGTCAGTCATGTCAAAATTTCATTATCTTTATTTTTAATTTTTTGATGGTGCTGAGAATTGAACCACATGAATGTGCTAAGCACGTGCTTTACATCCCAACCCTTATTAGTGCTAAAGAAGGATTCACTACTCACTTATTTTCTACAGACGACTTTAACAGAGTGACACTTAAACATGAATTGGAAATGAGCAAGGAGAGTGAGCATGATTCCGATGCATCATCTGATGACGACAGTGACTCAGAAGAAACAAGCAAATATATCAATGCATCTTTCGTAATGGTAAGTATTTATATTCCCCTAACCCAGAATAGGATCATATTATCATTTACTGTGCTACTCACTTCTCCGTTGCTGGGGTAGAATGCCTGCCAAACACAAAGTAAAGAGAAGAGGTTTATTTTGGCTCACAGTTTCAGAGCATTCAGTTCATGGCTGGCCAGCGCCAAAGCAGAAATGGCGTGGTAGAAGGGTGGCAGAGGATGCTGACCAAGGTGAGCAGGGAGCAGAGAACAGGAGAAGAGACAGATGTGCATCCTTTAAGGGATGCGCATCTCTGCCTGGGCCTTACTTCCTGACAGCACATTCTGCTATAGATTCATCAACAGAGCAATCGCGCGAGGTGTATAGTGGCCCCCAGATTCAATCACTTCCCAAAACCCCATCTGTACATAAAAGTTTTGAAGACATTTTAGAACTAAACCATAATAGTTATATTTTATGATAAATGGGCCTGTAGTCATATTCATTTTAAGAATAAAATTTGACCAAAGACAAATATATAAAAATGTTTGACTCAGATACCAAACTTGGTAAAAACAAACCCAAATGTATGTATTTTTATAATTAAAAAAGTTTCACTTGGTTCAACTGACCTATTAGGTAAATGTCCATGATACATCTTTTTAGTTTTTGTTTGATAGAGCGTCTCTCTATGCAGCTCTGACACATAGTAATCCTCATGTTGCAGCCTCCCCAGCACTGGGATTACAAGTATACACCACCATGTCTGGTTTTGGTGGCCAGCAGTGTGTGCCTGGGGTTTTGGGGCTGGCACTGCATGCGGTACGAGGGATCCAACTCAGGATCTTGTGCTTGCCAGGCAGGCACTTATGCTGCTGAGCTATCTCCCCAGCCTATACCTTTTTAAAACTAAGTTAAAAATTCAAACAAAGTGTTCCACAAAAATTCTGGATTTCTTAATCTTGATTCTATGTTATTTATTAAGATTTATTATTTGCATCAATATAGTTAGATTTATTTTCTTGGACATAAGACTCTTATCATATTTCTGCAACAACATTAATGTCAGACCAAGTGACTTTTTCCCAACTGTTATATTAAGTATGTACAATTCTCTGAACAGTAATAACAAAGTCTCCCTCTTATTATTTTGAAAGAGTTACTGGAAACCAGAAATGATGATTGCTGCTCAAGGACCACTGACAGAGACTGTTGGTGACTTCTGGCAGATGGTCTTCCAAAGAAAAGTCAAAGTCATTGTCATGTTGACAGAGCTGAAGCATGGCGACCAGGTTTGCACTTTAGAGAGGCTTTTTCAAAAAAAAATGTTATAAAATGTCCTTCTCCCTTAGTGGATTACTTGCTTGATTGTTCTGCTGACATCATTTTGATCACTCCGTCATGCAGTCTCTTTGTGTAGCCTAGTTGCTTTCCAAACTCTTCTTGACCGCTATTATCTTGTTTGATTCTGGCATCATTCAGGGCTACCCCCTCTCCAGTCTCACACACTACTTTCAGATTATCCAACATGCAGCAATTCCAGTTTTATAACAAACGGCTACTATATTTTCTAATTTTAGAGGTAAAATCTAAACTCGCTGATGTTTTAAAAGATCAAACAGCATCAAGACTTGATATGTTGTTCAGTTGTTTTTATGTTTTTGTTCTGTTTAGCTTCCTCCCATTTTTATGTTTTCAATATTCTTTGTACTGGTAAGTTTATAGATTGAGCTCAGCACACAAGTTTGCCTGCTCAGCAGTTGAGTCTTAATTTCATAACATTCCATATACCTAAGTGTGTCCTCTCTTCTCTTTACCCTATTTGCTAGCCAAACAATATACTGGAAGCAATTAACAATATTCTTCTTTCTTAGTTCATAGGTAATATTTGTAGCCATGAAACACACATGAACACATATACACACACAATAATTATTTTTACCCTTCTTTAAAATCTCACTAGGGGTGGGTAATCTATCACTTACTTTTCAGTTTTACTTAATTAATTTATTTATTTATATTTTTATTTATTTTTATGAAGCAGGGGTGATACTGGAAGGACCTTGCACTTGCCAGGCAAGCTCTGTGGCACTGAGCTATAACCCTGGCCCAAACTGAGTTTTTCTTAGCAACTACCATGTTCTTGTATCTTATCTCAAGACTTATTAAAAAAATGTTTCTATACATTGATATGGGCCAGTTTTCCTTCACTTGGACAAAATACTTGCCATACAAAAGTTAAAGGAGAGGTTTATTTTGGATTTATGGTTTCAGAGGTTTCCATCCATGTTTGGCCAGCTCTCAGGCAGAAGTATCATGGTGGCAGAAGCCTGCTAATGTCATGGCTGCCAGGCAGCAGAGCTATGATAAACGGGGCAGAGAGGCTGATGAGGGGGCCAGGTACCAGCTCTGGACCCCAAAGCCTCTCCCTCATGAGCTACCCAGACGCAGTCAGAACTGTGCTTTACTAATCTAGGCATCTCTCAAGCTGATCAAGTTTGCAATCAAGATCAACTGCCACAGTGTGCAGTAAGATTTATATATTTTTCTCTCACTTTCTGTCTCTATTTATATTTCTCTCTCTCTATCCCGCCAACCCCATGTGTCTCCTGCTCTGGTACATAGGAAGTTATTAAAATTTTTGTTTTTAAAACAAGGAATATTATCATATATCCAGCTTTGATTTCTAGCCATGTTTCTCTTACCTGAAATGGGAAAGTCAAGAAACAGAATGACAGTATAGGCAGGAATGTGCAACACTGTCATCAACCTTGCGTCAGTGCTGACTGTGGAGAGCAGGGTGCAGAGGGAGAACACTCTTTTGTGATTCATGTACACTCCATTGTGAATTTTTACTTGGATATTCTGTCCACGTTGATGCACCTGGTGTTGGTCATTAGCACAGAGAAATGCTTGCAAGTGTGAAGCCCTCTTCCTCAAGGACCAGTGGAGGGACAGTGTGCCCGAGTTATTGGAGATGTATAGCTAATAGAAACTCAATTTATAGATTACAAGCAACTGATGATCACTGTATGGGAGGAAGGAATAAATCAAAAAGACATATGAGAAGACAGAGTTCAATTATTCCTAGGTTTCTTTCACTTACACAATGATATATCATGTTAAGTGGGTGTCCACCATACTTGCCATAGATTTTAATTTGTATGAGCAGGTTTCATTTTAATTTTTTTGTTGTTATTATGTATTTGATACAAGGTCTCACTACGCAGCTCAGACTATAGTGATCCTCCTGTTTTCAGCCTCCCCAGAGCTGGGATCACAGGCATGCACCACCATGCCCAGTCTCAGTGGCTCACACAGAACACCTGGTGTCAGGGCTGGCACCGCATGTGATACCTGGGATTGAACCCCAGTCCCTGTTCTTGCCACAAAGGTGCTTAGTCTGCTGAGCTATCTCAACAGCCCCAACTTTCTTTTTAAAATATAAGTAATAATTTCTATGTAATAGAAAATAGGGTAGTAAATAAAAGGACAGACAGTTTTCATGCATGTTTTATATAGTAAATAAAAGTTTTGTACAAGTTGTTTAACCATGTTCTCTGTTGTCTAGGAAATCTGTGCTCAGTACTGGGGTGAAGGGAAACAAACATACGGAGACTTAGAGGTTGACATCAAAGGCACAAATATATCTCCAATGTACACTGCCCGTGAATTTGAACTGAGATACTCCAAGGTAAAAAACAAAACAAAACAAAACAAACTACATACACATAATTTTGTGAATATTTATTTTTGTAAGTAATCTGCTAACACATAAAATATCTTATGTAAGCAAAGCCGCCATCTATATTATGGTACATAAAAGCCAAAATATTTGAATGAGTACAATTGTGAAGAGTATCTAGCTATTAGTCTACAAACTTGACTGAACCTCACTTCAGCTAATGTTCTATTCACTTCTAATTTTAGAGGAAAGATGCTCGAACTGTGTACCAGTACCAATATACTAACTGGAGTGTGGGCCAGCTCCCTGCAGAAACCAAAGAGTTAACTTCAATGATTCAGAGCCTTAAACAGAAACTTCCCAAAAAGACTTTCACTGAAGGGAATAAGTGTCACAAGAATGTACCTCTCCTAGTTCACTGCAGGTGGGTAGTACTTATAGGACATGCTTTAAAATCATAATGCTTGACTTCTTGCTTGATATTTTGTTGTAAATTTATCATGGCAGCTTAGTTGTTTTTCCTCTTGCTGGGACAAAATATTTCACAACTAAAAGTGATACGAGAAAAGGTTTATTTTTAACTCAGTTTGTAGAGGTTTCAGCTGGTTTTAAGGCAGAGTGGCATGACAGAGGGCTATCACAGAAGAGAAATTGTTCTTGGCATAGCAGATAGAAGGCAGCAAACAGAAAACAGAATCAAGTCTTCCTTTTCTTTTTATCCCATCCAGGCTACAAGCCTATTGAGTGATGCCAGCCAAACATAGGATATGCCTTGCCATTGTTCACACCCAGAGCTATAATGATTGGTGGACTAATTTAGTACCATTGATCCTTGATCTCAGTAGCACCCCCTTAATCCGCATTCATACACCCTAAATCCAGCCATCTTCAGGAAGTCCCAACTATGAGTGCATGGGGGCTAGGAAGAATATCTAGATATGAACTATACCGTTTGGTCTATGAAGCATGTGACTACAGTGGAAACCTGTTATGGAGTCACTATGTTAGTCATACTAACACAGTATAATACTAATAAGTATAACAGAAATAGTTACTTTTTTCAGTAATTGTACACTGTGACTTTAGTGCTAAATGTCTTGTCAACTTTGATTTCTCAGTATCTAATACTAAACCAAGAATATCACCATGGGGTAAATGAACAAATGAATACATGAAAGTATGGATGAACAAATATGTGGATGGATTGCATCAAATGAATGCTTATACTAGTACCCTGCTGTTTTATCATAGTATCTTTGTAGTATGATTTAAAGTCAGGGACTGTGATGCCTCATAACTTACCTTTGTTGCCCAAAATTGTTTTTGCTAATCTAGGCCTCTTCAGGTTCCAAGTAAATTTTAGGATTGTTTTCTCTAACTCAGTGAGGTATGCTATTGGTATTTAGATTGCTATTTGGATTAATATTACTTTAATACAGTACAATAATTTTGAGAGCACGGCCATATTCACTATGTTGATTCTTCCTACTCTGAACAAGGGATATCTTTCTATATTCTGATGTCCTCTTTAATCTCCTTTTTCAGAGAATTGTAGTTTTAAGTGTAGAGATCTTTTACAATATTAGATTGATTCCTAAGTGTTGCATTCTTTTGATGCTATTATGAAAGATGTTGTTTCTCTAATTTCTTTCTCAGTGAGTTTGTTATTTGTGTATAGGAATACTATCAATTTTTGAGTGTTGACTTTGTATCCAGATACAATTCAGTTATGTTATTTATTAAATCTAGAAGTTTTTTGATAGTTTTGGTGGAGTCTTCTATTCTTTATCATGTCATCTACACACAGTGAGCATTTCACTTCTTACTTTCCTATTATTATTCTTTTTATTTTTCTTGCCTGATTGTTCTGGCTGATGTTTCCAGACCTGTATGAGTTTTCAACATCTATTGCAATGATCATGTCATTTTTTTCCCCTTTGGCTCTGCTGATATGGTATACTACATTAATAAATTTGTATATATTGAACTATTCCTGCATACTTTTGAAGAATCCTACTTGGTCATGGTGTATAATTGTCTTGATGATTTGATGCATTCTGTTTGCCAGTATCTTACTGAGGAATTTTGCATCAGTGTTCATTGGGAAATTGGCTTGTGGTTCTCTTTTTTGGTTAGATCTTTCTCCAGTTTTGTTTTCAGAGTTATACTTGCTTTAAGGAATGACTTGGGGAATATTGCTTTCATTTCAATTTCACTAAAGAGTTTGAGAATTAATGGTATTAGATCTCTGACTTTCTTAGAGAATTCAGGATGGAATCCATTGGGACCTGGACTTTTCTTTGTTGGCAAGTTTTTAATTACATCTTCAATTTCATTTATTAATATTGGCTTATTTCAACTTTTTATATCTTCTTAATTCAGCTTTGGTAATTAATATATATCTAAGAATGTCTCCATTTTTTCTACGTCTTTACAACTTACAAGAATAAAGATTCTTGAGGTAGGTATTTGAGAGAATCATCTTCTGGATTTCTACAGGAACTGTTGTGATTTCACTCTTTTCATTCCTAATTTCATGGATTTGTGTCTTTACAGTATTTGATAAGATTTTCTAAGAGTTTATCAATTGTATCTCATCAAAGAATTAAGTCTTTAATTAATTCATTCTTTGACTTGCTTTATTATTCCAAATTACATTAATTTCTGCTCTAATCTTTATAATTTCTTCCCTTATATGAGCTTTGGGCTTGACTTGCTGTGCTTTTTCTTAAAGCTTAAAGTTCTACATTAAGTAATTTATTTGAGCTTGCTGTCTTTTCCTGATAGGAGTTTTCACCACTATAAAATTCTCTTGTAAAACTGCTTTCATTGTGTTCTGGTATGTTGTATTGTCATTATCATTTTTTTTGTAGAAAATATTTAATTTCTTCTTTAATTTAATCTGTGACTCATTGGTTATTCATGAGAATGTTATTTAATTTCAAAGGGTTTATGAAGTTCATGTGATTTCTACTGCAGTTAATTTCCAATTTCATTACACTATAGTCTGATAATATGCATGGGAGAATTTTATTTCCTTTGCATTTACTTAAGCATTTTCAATAAGCTAAAATATGGTCTATTTTAGACAATGTCCCATGAATAGGTGAAACAAATGAATATTCTGCTGTTCTGGAGTAGAGCATCATAGATATCTGCTAAGTCCATTTATTTTCATGCATTGTCCAGTTTAGATAGTTTTTAGATAAATTTTTGTCTAGTTGATCTATTTGTGACAGTGGGATATTAGGGTCCCCCTTTACAATGCTGTGGTGTTTATCTGCTTTTTAATGCTCATTAATATATGTTTTATATAGATGGGTATGTCAGTATTTGGTGTATATATATTTATTATTTCTATCTCTTGTTCTTCTTGGAATTGTCTCTTAAGTATGTAGTGACCTTCTTTGTCTCTTTTGATCAGTCTTTGGCTTAAATTTACTTTTTCTACAAATAGAATAGCTACTCTTGATTTTTCCTGGTATCGTATCACATGAAATATTGTTTCCCATCCTTTGACTTTAAGTCTATGAATTTCTTTTTGAGTTACATGTATTCTTATATTCAGACTACTCTTGGGTCTTTTTTTTGATCCATCTTGCCAGTACATTTCTTTTATTTGGTAATTTTTTTTACTTAATTTTATTGAGAAACAAATAGCAATAAGACAGTTTCAAAATCAATTAATAGGACAGTGTCAATAAGTAATACATTGCATATTGTTGTCTTCATAGTGGTTATTTATAGAACAAGATACAGACATGATATCCTGTGCAAACACTATTAATACAAATTTTTCTTCTCAC